>QYAP01000757.1:0-17104 GCA_003988905.1 Hymenotorrendiella dingleyae
CTCCCCTCCCCTCCCCTCCCCTCCCCTCCCCTCCCCTCCTCTCCCCCTCCCCTCACTCACACCACACCCCCCTCTCACTCATCCACTATATACAACATCTCAACATCTCCACCATCCTCATCCCCATCATCCTGCAAACGAGAAAGATAATTCCATTCCATTATCCATTATATCACCCAAAACGCCCAAGTCCAAATGCATCATCACGCTACGCAATGCAATGCAAAAAAAAAGAAAAAGAAGAAGAAAAAAGTCGTCATAAAAGGTCGTTACGTCGTACATGCAATCTCTCAAACAAAACATATTTTCCGCAAATTCTCCTCATGCATCTCATCTCATCTCTTGGCCGTCTTTCATCTTCATCCTCATCTCAAGTCGTCGTCATATGAACAAAGTCCCATATTACTAAAAGACATCAGCAGGCCACTCAAAGCTCTCATCAGCTCTCGTGAGACCTTTCTTTCCACCCTCCACCCCCCCCTCCACCTCCTCTCCCACCTCCTCATCAACAATCAAAGACGCATCATCATGGTAATCAATCAATTTGATCGGACCCGGTTTGGGACGAACCACCTCGCCACTCTGAAGCCGAAGCTGGCTTGGGAGTTTCGGCATGGGCGGGATATTATCGTGTGCCGGATCGGCGATATATTTCGGACCTTCAGGACTTTCTGGCGCAGGCACCGCAAGCCGGGAGGATTTGGTAACGGTAGATGGTTTGGGGTAGTTGAGACCTTGGGAAGGAGGTTGAGGGGATTCCGAATATCCTCGTTGATTTTCATCCTGGTTGGGGAAAGGAGCAGTGTTCTTTGGGAACTGAGCTTGGCTGCGCTGATGAGAAGAACCTCTGGTTGATATCTTGGGTGGCGAATATGTAGAGATACCGGGAGCTGCAAATGGTTGTTTACCCTTAGATTGAGGGGAGTTGGAAGCCGATGGTGATTCTTGAGCCACTTTCTGGATCTTTCGTGGGCGACCAGCAGCCTTCTTCTTCAATGCAGGCTTCAGGATTTCAGAGTTACTCTCGGATTCAGTCTCCTTACCAGGCTTGTAGGCCCCACCATCATCTGCCAATCGTTCAAATGTGCTCTTGCTTTTTTTCTTTCTTGGGAGAGCATCTTGCTTTGGAGTTGGAGCTTGCTTCGGGGCTACCGCTTTCTTCTGCTTTGGCTTTGGAGTACTCTCCTGATCCGACTCCTCTTCTTCCAATTCTTCCTTTTCCACTAAGAACTCGCTCGCTGGAACTGATGATAGTACTGATTCGTCTTCCTCGCTTTGTGGTTGTTCCTTTTTGATCAAAGTCTTCTTTGGCTTGGAAAAGGATCTTCGTTCAAACTCGCCAGACTCACGCTCGCTTTCAACACTTTGAAGAAGTTCATCATTTCGAAGAACAGGTTTGGTACCCCAATTAGGAGTAGGTGGCTCTGCTACACCGCTAGGTATTTCTGGATATGTCTCATACCTAGCATCAGAAATTATAGAAACTTCTCGGCTGTAATGCTCAACAGACATAGCATGGCCAATCTGAGGAGAATCGTACTCATCATCCATCTCAACATCAGGATCAACGTATCCAGCCAGTAGTCTCTCGGAAGGAAGTGTTGCCAAAGCACCAGGGACAAATCTAGGCCTTCCCATTCTGCCAGGTGGCCCCGGAGGAAGTCCAGAAGGAAGTGGTGCGTTGACTGATTCGTTTAGATGTCGACGTGCTGCCTCGAGCTTTCCTTCCAAATCGCTGACACGCTTGACCAACTTTTGTTGCTTTTGAAGTTCTCTTCTCGACGGGATTCGTCTCGGTGGATAGGATGGAGTACCATTCACCAGGCTGGTAGTACTCTCGTTGTTGACAGCCTTCTTCATGTTAGTGAAAGAAGCTCGCTTGAGACTCCATGTTGATCTGTTGGGTGTTTCATTTCTGGATGGGTTTCTGGATTGGGCAGCAGAACTCGAACCTCTGGATGCTGGGCTATCCCCACGGCCAATGCTTGGGTAGTTGGGATCAAGGTAAACCCTGCCCATTCTCTTTTGATCGACCGGATTCTCCACTGATCTGTGAACGGATCGACCGCGTGTAACTGATGTTGATCGTGATCGTTCGTCGAAATCAACTCCTGAATCATGTTTAGCGTGTTGAGATTCATAATCCATGCCGGTAAATCTTGACATGATGGCATTGGTGTTGAGATGTCCAGATTGCTTCAATTCTTGGTAAAGCCTCTCAGCCTCCTCCTTTCGCTCTCTCAAAATTTGTTGCTGCACCGTCTCTTCATCGTATTGGTTGACTTGTGGCTTCGACCAAATTTTCCAATTAGCTGGATTGAGTGTCGAAGCAATGGATTTTCCAAAACGAAAAATACCAGAGTGACGGGGAGCATCTGGTCGATTGACGCCCGAAAAGTCATCCCTAGATAAATTCTCAAAGTGCGTAGCCTTTCTTCGGGTTGGAGTAGCAATCTTGCGCCCTCTAGTATCTCGTGTATCTCGTCTCCAAGTATGTCCATATTCATCTTCATATTCACTCTCTAAATATGTAGATGGTGGTATATTGCTGGTCCTATCATTCATGCTGCCCTCTAAAAACTTGCTTGGACGACCTGCAGCGGCAGACGCGGATCGTATGAAGGATGGTCGGTTTTCAAAGTAGGCCGAATTTCCTGAATTTCGATGGCTGAGGGGAGGCCTGGAATGGGAGGTAGCACGAGGTTGATTGATGGGAGGAAGTGGCCAGTCAGTAGAACGGATTCTCTTCTCTGAGCCAATTTCGCTGCCATCCTCGCGGTGTCCATAGTTCTCTCTCAACTCGACTCCATTCAATTGAACAGAGCCACGATCGCTGTAAAGTCGTTTGGATGCTGAACCAAAGTCCCTCGAGGCTCTTGGGCGCTCGGTGTCGTCGAAAGACTGGCGACGGTCGTCCCAGCTGTCCCGCCGATTATTCTGCAGTGAGGAGACACCGTTAGCTTTGCCATTGGTCCCAGGGCGGTGGTAAGTTTGGAATGTCTGAGAGTCTGAAACCTCCCAAGAACTGGGAAGAACTGAGCTTACCGTGTATCTGGATGACATCTCGAAAAGTCAATTCGCAAAGGCGTTTGAGGATCGGAATAGTTCGCAGTGTCCTTTTGTATGCGTGCGGATGCTGGTTGCAATCTCCAGGATGATGTTGGTTCGTGAGCAAAGCTGAGCAAAACCAACACGGTCGTCGAAATTTGTTATGGTCTCCAGCCACGACGCCTCAGCTTCGAGTCGACGCGGTAGCAAATGACGGAACGCGAGTGAACAAACTTTAACTCCCCAATCCTTCCTCCGTCACCTCTTCTTCTACACCACAAACCAAATCTCGCGATGGTCCCTCGAGAAAGAAACACGTCGCCGTTTCCCCTTGAAGGTACATGAAAATAGAGGTGTAAGCAATGTCAAAGTACACAGACGCCCACCGTTTCTGCGGCAGCGACACAACGAACGGATACCAATCGATTTGTTTTGTTTCTGCAGGTCCACTTGCTGCCGTGCAACCGAGGCGCCGACGCCGAGGCAGGAGATAAAGCGGCACTCCGATCAGGTGATCACCTCGAGTTCCTGGTGGAGATCGGGATCGAGATGACTTTAGGAGGATTTAATTTCGATCCGTATTCAAACTCAACTCAACCAAATAAAACGAAAACAAGCATCTACATATACGCTCTATCCTTATATCCCGAATTCTAACCCCCCCTCTCTCTTCTATCCCCCTCACTTATACATCCCTCCCCAAGTATTCACCTATCACCCTCTCCCTATTCACAACCCAACGCATTAACCACCGCCGCCCTACCACACCTCCATCCACCCCCACCCCAACCCACAACCGACGAACCCTATTACCGTAAACCTTAACTTTGACAGCTAAGCCGAGCGAGGCACAAGCGTTTAATATAGTAGAGGTACGAGCGTGTAAAAACAAACTCAACGGGGGAACGAGCACAAGGGACTCGGACACGGAAGATCAACGGCGCAAACGGACGAACGCTGGGTCCAGACTCCCAAGTCAAGCCCGGTTCTTGGGTTGCAAAAGAAGTCAAGCAAAAAGCAAAAAAATTGGATTACTGTATCAAAAGTCTAAATCGATCTACAGTCTAGATGCTCCCAAGGAATTGGAGTTTGGACGATCATTTAGCCCACCTCCTCATCTTCTCAACTAACGTTTCCTCACAATCATCAATCACAGCAGGGAAAATACAGCGTTTACATTCATAATCTGTTCTTCATTCTTCACATATCAGAAGTATGGCCTCGAAAGGTCATCTCTCCTCTCTTCTCGTTCCAACCCAAAAAAGCCGTACATACATTTTGCTTTCCCTCCTCATTCCAACCCACTACCCCCTAATTCCAACCATCCTACCAAATTTCTTCCTTCCATAAATTACAAAATAAGCCCTCCCAAATGTGCCGCCCTACAAGTTATAAAGTGAAATGAAAAGTATTCTTCTTCCGTTCAAACCATAAACCGTAACATAGGAAACCATAGAAAGGAGTTCGACCAACTGAGTGATATAGCCGTATTCATCGAATGCAAAGCGAACAAGGAAAATAGGTGGTGTCGATGGGTATGCTTTTTTAAACAGAAACGTGCGCTGGGTGGCAGGATACCACGGAGACCACCCGAATAAACAAAATCAAAGATCATGATCCGCATGGGGTGTGTTGTGAGAACGGCATAGCCTCTCATGAACCTCTCGTCGTTTCCAAAGTAGACGCCAAAACAAATCCGTTCCAAAACTCCAATAATGTCACAATCCTTGCCCCAAAAAACCATTCCATTTTGAAGACAATTATTATACCCGAATCTCTCTTAGATGCACGGCTCAGGATAACGCGTCATGGGATCACCATTTGCTCGAGCGTATATCATTGGGATTAGGTGATTATCAGTATCTTCCTGGTCATGGGCGTCACTTGGGCGACTGCGATTGAAAAGCGACTCCTGAGAACGATGAGGAAATGAATGATCATACGAGCGTTTTCCGTTTCTTGGAGGCTCAAGGGGTGCTGGTGCATGGATCGGAGGTTGATTGTATAGTGGCCGGTCCAATGGTCTATCCATGGCAGTGGCGAGCAGCGAAGACATAGGTCTCATACCAGGTAAAGCTCTACTAGGAGACTTTTGGCTATCCATGGTCTGCAATATTGGTTGCAATTTGAGTGGAGGAAGTGTGTGCGAAGTCGGGCTAGCAGGACCAGAATGATGATATCCGTAGGGTTGATGTGTTCGTGGTGGGTAACTGGGCTCGGCTGGGGGATAGTGAGCGGCTGGTGGTGGGTTGGGAGGAGTGTAGCTGGCTACAGATGATCTTCGATGTGGATCAGAATCATAGATATCTCGCTGTTCTCGTGGAGGATTCGCGGGGTATGTCGATGATGGGTATGATCGTTCATGAGCGAAGTTGTGTGCAGCTGGCGGAGCAGGTGGTGGTGGTGGTGGGCGATATTGACTTGGAGGTGCCGGTGGGGGTTGGTGTTGATGCTGTTGCTGATATTGAGGACCTGCTTGATATGGTTGAGGAGGTGGTGCAGATGCTGGGTTGGGAAATTGCGGTTGAGCAAACTGCCCTTGCTGTTGTGGACCACCAGGAGCACCACCCATAAATCCCAGGAATCCCGATTGTGGTGCCACTGCATGTGGTAATGGTGGTGAAGATGTATTCCTTGGAGAATTGAAGTGAGTAGAGTAGGGCTGTTCAGACGGGTATCCAGCAGACAGGCGGCGTTGTTCGCGTCCATCATCACTACCAGCACTGTTGGGACGATCCCTCTCATACATTTCATGTGACTGGTCTCCAGGACGTCCAGGACGCGAATATGGATCGGTCGGCTCCTCGTGATGGTCATCATACTCATTCGTTGTCTTGTCTCTCCTTCTCATACGCACATCACGACGAATGCGAACTCGACATCCCTGCTCAGCTACGGTCCGGCTCAAAGTGGTACTCTCTGCCAATCCGGGGAATTTCTTTGCACTGAAAACCATGAATTCCTGCGACTTGACTTCCATTCGCCAGTCAAATGAAGCTCCTGAAGCTGTTGGAAGATTGGGCTTGTTTGGGTCATTGGAAGGTTCGGCATCATAATCCTCCTCATTCTTGGTCTCCTCGTACAGGTTGAAACTGAGTTGATATTTACCCTCATGACGAACCGACAGATCTGGAAAGATGAAATAGCCGGCTTCCGATGGTCGATCAAGATAAGCCATGCCCGACACTGGCATTCCCGTCAACACGGGAATCTGTGGCGGCGATGGTTGGACACGACCATGCGCTATAGTACGAGTAGACTCCAAGGTCGCGAACAAGAAAAAGTTGGCCGTGTAGGAAAAGGTGATGTCGGATCTATTATTACCCTCGCCTTCATAGATCCTCAACTCGACAACTGGCGGGGGATCGACTGGTCGACGATCGGCTGAAGCTTGGATACGTTAGCCCGAATAATTCCAAACAAATATTTGCGATGCATTCTTACACTTTGCTCCTGAACCGCATGCTCTTGCGCGCGCTGGCTGTTGAAGAACGTTTAATTCATATGTGAGCTTCCTTCCTCTCTTGCTTTCGGAACCCCTAGTCAGTCGCTGCGTAATTTTTGGCGGTGGACTGGGTTGTTGTTTGGTAGAAGACGACATGATTGCGGCTTGAATCATGCTAGTAATCAATTCAATTGTTCGAGCGTTGAAAACAATTGTCGTCGACGTTCCCGCTGCGGTGTTGCCTGTATCCCACGATCAGCCCTGTTCCTAGACAAGTTTTGGCGACCCGAAAGCCAAGTCGACAGCCCGTTTATGGGATGTTGACCCAAGCGATGGCAGGCAATGCTTACCCTACTGTAGTCTGTTGGAGAAAAATACAACGACGAACGTGCGGTCGCGGCGGTGAGAAATGAGACAAAGCGTTTTATTGATATCAAATCCCAAGGCACTGGGAATGGTGGTGGTTTGGTTCGAGGGCGGGAGATTGTCGGAGCGTCCGAATTTGGTAGACACCACGAACACAGAATCAATCAACCAGTTTCGCTTGCGTCAATCTTGGCTGCCCGACCGTAAGAATCCAGAGCTCAATATCGGGTACACGTTCTGTAATCCGTCCCGCTGCGCTGCGCTGCTGCGTCTCTCCTGGTGTTGTTGACAGGTGTCGCGGGAAGGGGAGGGAACAGCGACAGGTGAAGGAGGTGGAGGTGGAGGTGAAAGAGAGAGGTCGTGGTGGAAGAGACGAAGAAGAAGAGAGCGAGTCGAGTCGAAGTGGATGGCTTGAGCGTAGGGTTCCAAGGTTACGTTTACTGGGAGGCAGCACGGTGCAAGCAACGCTAAGCCATCCCAGACAAGACAAGTGGGCCCAAGTACCGACGGGTGATGGGCGTGATAGGCTAGGCCCCAACCTCCGGTGGAAGGAAGACGACCCAGTCTTTCGTCGCTGGTGTGCGTCCAGCTGCGATGTCTAGAATCACACCCACATGCTGATGGGCACGGGGAGAAAAAAGGCGGCAGATGGCTGGTTCCCGCCTCAGATTGGCTTCTCCCACCCCAGTCTTCTTAGTCTCGGGCTAGTGCCCCACTCTGTTTCTCCTCCTCCTCGACCCGCGGCGCCCTTGATGGTTCGTTCCCACTCCACTCCATCCTCCACAGCGCACACACGCCATCGGATTTCTCGCCCACCTGGTCCCAAGCCGGCTGCGTGCTCACCAATGAGGAAAGCCGTAGACCCATGATGCAGGCGGTTACAGGGCCTGTCAGCAGTGCTCATGGGGATTCCCAGCGCGCATTCCACTAGAGCCCAGCCGTTTGCTCTTCCCATCGGGGCACCCTGGACGCCTACCTGCGGCCGGAAGCTGCAATCTGCAATACATCCGTGGCTGATTCCAGGTAGTGGGTGGACTTGGCCGAATCCCGCCATGACACTTTTGCCAGGGACGGAGGAAACGATCCTTTGGGACACTTC
Source organism: Hymenotorrendiella dingleyae (assembly GCA_003988905.1). Classification (NCBI taxonomy): domain Eukaryota; kingdom Fungi; phylum Ascomycota; class Leotiomycetes; order Helotiales; family Helotiaceae; genus Hymenotorrendiella; species Hymenotorrendiella dingleyae. The sequence continues at coordinate 7,959 of QYAP01000757.1, forward strand.
TCTAAGCGATGGGCATCAAGCATCAAAATCCCCTCGCCTCGTTCTGCCTGGAGCTGAAGCTGACTTGACTCCAGTGCCGGTATCTTCGCGAATAGCGCGCGCTTTATTGACTCCGCGGCCAAATATCTCAAGAACGCGCGCTGATCCGTACAAGGCTGGTACGACCTTCCAAGTCACTAGATCAGGTCTGCCGCGTTCAACCTTCCAAGGACCGATGTACCTCCGTACAATGGCGCGAACACTGGCTTCTGGCTTCTGGCTTGGGGACTTGTCGCAGCCCAGGTGGAGAGGCAGTCTTCCATGGCGCTGGAAGTGAGAGGTTACGAGCACCACGACGAGAACAGCGGCTTTTGAGGTACCACTTGGGCGCTCCCAAAGACGCTTAGCCATGCCACGGGTCCTGGAAAGTAGTGTGGACAGTGGCACTTGTGAACAGTCGCGAGGGAAACATGGCCATCAATTGGACTCCCAAACGCATATTTCGGTGATGCCTCAGGATTCGGGAGACCACGATAACAATTTAAGATGAAAAACGTACGATATTTGAGCCTTGAACGCCCTTTCTGGACTTGCTCAAGCTGATCAATTTACGGCCTGTCGTTTCTGCAGCTGTTCATCAACATACTGGGAGGAGAAGCGTGGTGGTCTGCATTCTCTAGCGGGACAGACTATTCCCTCGTGGCCTCTCTCCATCGTGCTAAAACTTTATGAACATGACAGAGATGTCACTAAATGGCCGTGCACGAGCCGATGGAGCTTTTGCTTTTGCTCTTGTCTCATCTGCAAGCGGATGAAAATCCTCTCCGCGTCTCCAATTTAAGCTTTACCCCGTTTTTTCATCCCATGCTTGCCGCGGATAGGTGACGATGGCAGACAAGGACACCCTCGGCACCCAGGAGATTTGAGAATCTGAGAATAGGGGGGAGGACGATACTGCAATTGACGAAGGCTTAGCGAGTACGTGGGGCACGACAAAGGCGACGAGCGACGAGCGACGCCCAAACATCTCAAACTCCATTGCGACGTGAGTGAGCAAAGTCGAAGGAATTGGAGGGGGTTTTAGAGCGAGGGCTTGTATGGAATACCAGCGCAGCACAGCACCGAAACGTACCGACGATGCTCCTGCTGCTGCGGTCATGCTTTGTACTACGAGTACTGCGCCCGCAGAACAACAACTTTGGGGAGCTCACTACGGTCTGTACAAGAAAACGAAAGCTGGGTGTGTTGGTTGGTTGTGTGCGGTAGCTCCGTACTGGGAAACCAACTCGATGCTTTGTCGGGACTTATTCTTGAGTCTTCACTTGTCCTCTCTCACCAACCCCTGATACAGCATCCAGATCTCAGCCCATATCGTACCATTTTATACCCTTTGTAACCAAATTCCGGGACCACGCCAATCCTTGGAAGACCCGACAGCTGCCGTGGCTCCATGCGTCCTGAATCCTACCCCGATGCGCACACAATACTAGACTACATCATGAGCAGACCTGGGAATGAAAATGAAAAATGTGACATTCAACTGTCGTTGTCTTTTCGCCTGGCTTCGGTACAGTGACACCTCCACCTCCACCTCCACCTGCTCTGGCTTTGCCGTTCTGCGGCGTCGTTTGGGTCCGGCTGGTAGGAATTCTTCATGACTCCGTCGCCCGTGGAGCGAAGCCATTCTCGAGTCAACAAGAAGAGGCCCTAACAGTGCCCGCTTTTCTTTCTGAACTCCGAGATAAATATACGCAGCGATGGATTTCCATCTCTATTGGGCGCGCCAGCATCTCCGCAAATAAGGGGGAAGAGTGGGAATAGATATCTCGCATGCAACGGCTCGACCATCCGATGTACGATGTACGCTCGAATCGCACATCATTTATCGGAATCCCAAAGGTAACCTCAACATTTCCAACTTTTTCCCCCCCCGCCAAATTGCACACAAAAACGGCACTGTGGCCTGATCATATGTGTTACAATCGATACTTATATTATTGCCCTGTTTTTGTGGAAGAAGATATTGCCGTATTAAAAAGGGTCTTCTCCTCTTTCATCTCGCATAGACCTCCCGCTCGTTGCTGCAGGGGGACAGAAGGCCCGAGAATACCCAGCAGGCTGGTTAACGTAAATACCAGGAATGTCCCTGTTTACCGTGCTACCGCGCGGGAGGAGCGCCCGCAAAAGAGACTTGGTGCCGTTTTCGAAACTTCTTTTCCACCAAAGCCTGAATCTTGCGGGAGAGCATCCTTCAAGGAAATTCCAATATTTTGAGACGCTTCTTCGCTACCACAGCCAAGTTTCCCAGGTCCACGCCCATGGCTCGCAAGACGGCGTCGATAGGTAAAGAATCCTCACGGGATCGAGCTGGGGAGCTGGAGAGCTGGGTAGGACCTGGTCGCTTGCGAATCACGATCAGCGCGTTGGGGCCATTCAACAGTCGAAGCGGCGGGTCAAGCCGGTATCGCGCATCTTTTTAGAACCTTTTAGAACTGCAACTGCCGCAATTAATTCTCCGACACCTTCGAGCCCTTCGAGTCAGGTCTGCGTAGCATCGCCATAGACGCCCTGGATTCCGCGTCTATCTTAAGCCAACTCAAGAGGAAAGATGGCGATGCAGCGCAGTTGGCGGATGCAGATGCAGACGTGGCTGCCTCTTTTGTCACTCCCTTGCCATCTGTGTTCCGCTCAGTCTCTGCATCATGGCTGCAGATGAAAATCTGCACAACGGTCCCAATACAGAGGAATCCTCGCGACCACACCACGAGGCGCACCATAAAGTATAGCAATATCGGAATTAATTGCTCGTTCTCCACGCAAGCCAAACGAGCCATGGTCGCCACGTTTTCTTTAGGCTGCGATGAAAGTCTGGCCGGTGAGAGAAGAGATGGAGGGCAATATACCCACCCAGTCACCGGCCGCAATAGAGGTGTGGGATAATAGCAAGTTTGCTTAAAACATGTAATCCATCACGATTTTCCTTGGTAGACCGATTGTGGCAACAAGGGGGGGGATGAAATTCTGTGTGTGTGGAACTAGCAAAGTTGGTGTGCTACCGGTCCTTCTTTTGTATCACCATGGCTATCGAGATTCAAGAAAATCCTGGCTGCGAACTCCTCTACCCGACATCAAGTTACAGCGACTCAAGAATCGCGATATTAGATCTCGATTTCTTACATTGGACGACACTTTACAGCCTCCACCGCGACGTTTTCGTGGCTGGATACTCGCCCCTGCTCCGCCTACGTTTCGATATTGCAAGAGCCCAGAAATCAGAATGAAACACGATATTCCAGCGCTGAACGCCTTGGGACCGGGGAAGCAGTGCTGATATTTCTTGCTGGAATGCTGGGACACGCTGTAGCAGGTACAGAACCGCCGGAAACCAGATTGTTGTGTTCCGCCAAACATTTTTACTTCGGATCGAACACGACGATTTCACCCAGTGTTCCACGACATGGTGGCGTTGACGCTCAAGGTCAGCCCTTCTTTGCAAGAATTACTGGGATTCATTCCCCCACGACCTTAACCTGGAATGAACGGATGGAATCGACCCTGCTCCGCGGGATGCTTGCTTGCATATCCCGTTCTCGGATCGCGTAAGATTCTCCAATTCTATTTGCCGTGAATCAGATGCTCTGGAAAACGCCAACCGCTCATCGTCTCCGCCAAAACGGGGACCAATGGGACCCTTTAGGCGCCCCTGGCGCTTGCTTCAAGCGCATGAGCAAAGCTCTTAGCCGTCATGTAAAAGCTTGCATAACGTTTGCCAAAGGTGCCAGGTATCCGGTAGAATATTACTTCAGAACCCGGTAAGCAGGTCGAGTGACCAAAGTCACTTTTGTGGAATTATCGAGTATTCAAGAACAAGACAAGGCATCGCCAGCTGAAAGACAAGAGATTCCCACAGGCAAGGTCTCGGGATTCCAAAGGAGCGAGGCGTCCAAGTGATAACGTCAGCCTGTAAGCTCGCAGCCTCGCCCTCCTTTGAATCAACCCCTCACTACGAGATTCTTATCCTGACTCGCCTTTTCTCTGCATCGTGGGATTTGTGCCGGGGTCCAATCATTGAAAGCCACCGTGAGAACCGGTTACCGCGCTTTGTGGATATCTGTTTTGCTCTGGTGTTCACATCGTTGCACCTTTCCAATCCCGCTCTCTTCATTGGCCATCAGTATACATACACCTTCCTATTATTCTAATTTGCCCATATGGGGCTGATGGGAAAGTGAGAAAACTCGGTAGCAACTAAGCGATCTACAATGGCAGCCAAACAAACGTCAGACGACTCGACGTGCTCTGAGTGGTAGTGGTAGTGGTGTAAAACCACTATCTTCTAGGGGATTGAGTTGGGGGGGTCGCGAACGAAGCTGGGAAAGCGAGCTTCTCTACGATGGAAAATATCATATGGATGAGATGGAGCGATTTGTGAGTACTCTTTATCCTCACACTCCATCACTCTCATACTTCTTCTATATGTCAAACAGTACATAACATTCATTCATTGCCGATTATATCATGAATAAATCATCTGATATACAGCTCGCCGGGCGTTGTTGCCGACTCCAAACATCACCTACCTCCTACCGAAACCGGAAGAAGCCAGCAATGATGGTTGCAACCACCAGCTCGGCAATACTCGCTACCACGCTCCCTCGCTCCCTCGTTCTGGCCTATTAGGGTCTCGCTTTCTACAATCCAGATTGAGTTTGATACACCCCACGGCTTTGATCATCGTGGCTTTTCGGGTTCCAATGGTACGAGATGCGATTGGGGGGGGGGGAGTGTCATGTGTGGTTATGGGGCATGATTGGTTGGTCGATCGGTTGGTTGGATCAGTTGCCGATGCCTCCACTCTTCATTGGGAGTTCTGTTGTGGGTGTTGGTGTGGGTGTGGGTGTGGAATCCATGCTAGCACTGGCACTCCATCACGAGGTTTCTAAACTTCAGATGAACGTCGATGTCTTGTCCTAAATCTTGATGAAGTTGGATTGGGAAGAATACTCGTATTCTTCAACCAATAGGAGATTCTATTGCGTAGTGTCATGTTCACTCTACTGTATGGTACTTGGCTTGCAGTTACCTTCTTGGGACTTTCGGAGTCAGGAATGACGCGCATAGATTGCTCTGCTTTTACCGACGAGATATCCGTGCCGTGTGGCTGTTGGGGAGGGTTGAGATGCTGAGATGCTCGGGAAGGGCAGTGCTCTCGGGGATATCTGGGTTTCTAGTAGTTTGGGAGGGAGAGGTGTGGTATTTGTGTGGTACGGGTGTGGGTGTGGGGGGAGAGAATGCATTCGTCATTGCTTGACGGGAAGGAAACTGGTTAGGAGGAATAGGAGGTTTACGTTTGGGCGTATGGTATTTGATGGCTCGTGAGTCGGGAGGGGGTGGGTAGGTAGGGAAGTGTGGAGGTGATGTCGATGGTCTGGGGGAGGTGCTACTGGGTGGATGGATGACAAGGGTAGGTAAGTACATTTGCGAAATCCCTTTTGTTGACTGGAAGATGAATAGTGGGTTGGATCAGCTGGCTAGTTTGGGGGTTGATGAGAATGATGGCATGGAGATAAAAGAGGGAAGCAACGAAGGCGAAATTCTGGGATATGAGGTGAGGGGGGTTGAGGATGTTTATTGAGTAAGTCTGGTTTTCTTATCAGAAGGGAAGGGGAGGGAAGGAGGCGATGGGATGGAATGAGAGAAGTGAACTTTTTTAAATTCTTTGCTTTCATGTTTATTTTATATATTTGAATACTTGGAGGGTTAGTTTTTCTTCTTCTTCTTCTTCTTGGTTCTTCCGTTTGATTTCGCATCGTGCTAGAACATTACAGTAGCGGCATGACGGGAGAGGAGCATTTATGGTTGCTAATTCTTCCGTTACGCGTCAGAATGTTTTAAAACTTCTCTATGTTTTGGTTTTGGAGCGAAGTAGTGTGAATTTGATATGTATTGTTATCTGGGGATGGGTTGATGAGAGGGTTTGGGTTGAGATGGTTTATTGCTGAGGGAATTCTTTGAGCGGTAGAGTTGGGTTGGGTAAATAAGTAGTTTTGGAGGGAAACTTGGAGGGAAGAACGGCTGGGATTTTTGCTTTGAGGGTTGGCGGTTACGTTGGTATTTACTGTATATGTTTTTTTTTTGTTTTGTGTGTGTTGATATATCTTAATCTATTTCTTTCCCTAATCCCCCCTCTCTCACCCCCCCAACACATCATCACAAACAATCTCAAGTCACACCAGATTCGGCGTGGCGCGGGGTGGCGTGATAGGCTTGTGATACTGTGGTACTACATCGTGTTCTGTGTTGTGATGGTCTGGCGCTTGTGGGGTGGTACACTGGTTGGGAGATGTTGGGTTTTGTGATACTTTATGATGGAGGGGGGTCTGGGGAATGCGAGGATTTTGATGGGGAGGGATGGGGAGGGGAGGGGGTTTGGAAGTGAGGATAGAAGAGACTTAAGGCAAGTTTCTACGACAGATTCAGTTCATAATGTTACAAGCGCTTGTCGCTATACATTTCACCTTCCCTCTTTTACAAATATACGCATCAATCCATTCAGAACCCCACCCTCTTCCTTCCACTCCCCCTCAATTCTCTCTCATCTACTGTACACAATAACATCCAAAATAGGAGAGGCCCCGAGAACGGTAAAACTTCATTATTTGGCAACTTGTGCTAGGATCAATGTAGGGAATAGTGTAGTTTCCGTATATAGACCTCCATATCAACTTCCGGAAACGTACAGCCATTTATATATATTTTCTTACACGGTATAAGAATTAAGCACACTAAACGAACACGGAACGCCATATACGGAAAACTATCCCGATACTAAACCGAAGATCGGTCCGGCCTCCGAATATCGGTCCGGCCCCGATTTTACCGAATACCGATCATTTTTTTAAATTTAAAAAAAATAATAAATAAAAAAATGACTTTACCTTTAAATCAAATAATGAGCTACTTAAAAAGGGATTATAATTAATTAGAAATCTAATATATTATTTAATTCTTTAAAAGTTATAAACTTAAAAATTAACCCTTATTTAATATATTATATATAATAATTTAAAAGGCTTATATTAAATATATAACCGTTTAAGCTTTATATTTCTATATAATATATAAAAGGGCTATATAATATAATATATCTTTAATATTATATATAAAAAAAATATGGATATTATTTCTTATATTAATTAAGATTCAATCTATATAGAATTATTTCATAAATTAATCGTTTTTAAAATTCTTTATTCGAAATAACTTTTAGGTAATATTTAATTTATATATTTATTATTAAAAAAATATAAAAGGATTAGATTATTTCGATTTAAAAACGATTATAAATATTTTAACTATTATAATAATAATTAAAATTATATTATATTTAAATCTAATATAATTAATCCTAATAAGAGAATTTATATTAAATTTAATTCTTTTAAGAAAAATATTAAAGGAAGCTATTAATATATTATAAGCTTAAAGATTAAGAATTAAATATAAAATCCTAAAAGAAATTAAATATATATAAAATAAATATATATAAAATAAATATATATAAAATAAATATATATAAAACAAATATATATAAAATAAATATATATAAAATAAATATATATAAAATAAATATATATAAAATAAATATATATAAAATAAATATATATAAAATAAATAAAAAAGATTTATTAATTATTTATTTAATCGAATTATTAATTAATTTAAAAATATAAATAAGGTTTTTAATATATATTTTTAATATTACCCTTAAATTAATAAAGAGAATAAATGAAATATATAAAATAATTTAATTTAAAGAAAATTATAAGATTCTAATATAAGAATAATTAAAGATTTCTAAGATTTTAAGAATATAAAACCTAAGATCTCGGATTATTTTAATTTATAAAAAAGAAATTAAATAGAGAAAATTATAAAAAAAGTTATAAATAAAGATCTTTTTAAAGAATAAATAAATCTTCTTTTTATATTTACTTTTAATTAAATATATTCCTAATATTTTAAACCGAACTATATAATTAAAGATAAAAATAATAAAAGTGAATATTAAATTAATTATTCGGGGGGGTAACCGAATAAGGGAGAATATAATAATTATTATTAATTACGATTTTAAGGGCTTTTAGCGATATTATTTTGCTTTTAATAGCTATTATTATAAAGGTTAAATTCATTATATTCTAAGAAATAAATTTAAATTAAATAATTTATTAATAGGTTTTCTATTTATTAAAATTTAAAAATTATAAAGAAAAGAGATTAAAAGCTAATTATAAACATAATAAAATAATATTAAAATAATAAAATATATTCGCTTTAAGTATTATAGCTTTTAATTTAATATATTCTAATTAAAGAAAAATATCCGAAATTAAAATATATAAATCTTATAATTCTTTATCTTATAATCTTATATCTATTAAATATTAATCGTTTTAATTCGGTGCGAGATTAATTTAATTATATTAAGCTTAATTTTAATCTTTTTCTCTTTAGATTAATTATTATTCTATTATAAAAAATCTCTTACTTTTAAAATATTATTGAATCCGATAAAAATACCCTATTTTTATAATTAAAGTTTTATTATAATATTTAAAAAATTCAGAATCGTTTAATTATCTTTTTTATTAATAAATTGATTTAAAGTAATATATTTATTGATTATTAATATATTATATAAATAGGCGGGAATATTAATAAATGTTTAATACTTTAATTAATCGAATTTATATTTAAGAAAAATAAATAATTATTAGCCTTTTTAATTAATCGATTATTTTCGATAATTAATTTATTATTATTAATTATCTATTATTTTAAGTTTTAAAGAAGTTTAATAAAGATTATAATAAAAGATTTAATCGATAAATAAAAAAGGAAAATTAATTATAATAAAGAAAATTTAAATATATTAAGGAAAATTAGAAGATTTAGATATTTAAATAAAAATTAGAATATATAAGAATATTTTTTTATTTAAAAATAAAAAGAAATAACTTATTATAATAGTTTCGATAAATGTTATAAAATTATTAATAAATTTTCTGTCGGTATAAACCGTCCTTACAGGGAGAGTATATCGAGCTGCGTCAGCTGCTAGTGTACGACCGGCTTACAGGAGTTCGTACAGCTAGTAGATATCA
>QYAP01000758.1:0-17432 GCA_003988905.1 Hymenotorrendiella dingleyae
CCAACAGTGAACTGCCCAAAAAGGGACTATTATTGGATGGAAGTCCAATATGCTACTCGACTACTTAAGGGTCACAGATCTGGACCTGTAACAATATATTAGTAATATTAGTATCGGAAATTAATATTAAATAATTATTTTATAATAAAAGAAATATATTAAATATTTAAAAATATTTATTTAATAATAAAATAATAAAATATTTAATTATTCTCAAATTATTCTTTTAATAATAATAGAATAAGATTAGAATTTAAAGAAAAATAAAAAGAAATAATATTATATTATTATTTAAATTACGTTTTAATTAATACTAAATTCTTAATATAATATATATAGATTAATTAAAAAATATATATATAATTATATATAAAATTTATAAATATTTATAAATAATATCTTAAATTTATTAAACTTTTAATTATATTTATAAATTTAATTAAAGTTATTTATTTAATTTATAAACGTAAAATTCATAAATTTTCATTTAATTCAACTTTATTATTAAATTTTATTTATAATTAAATTTATAGTCGTTTCGATAAAGGTTAATATAATAAAATAGTATATAAATATTATAAATAATAGTATTATTCAATATATAAATTTGTGATTTTAAAGTATAAAGGTTTTTCTATTTTCATATAATCCTTAAATAATTATTAAATATATAATTTAACTTTTCGGGGTAAAATATAACTTATAAATTAAGAATACGAAAACGTTTATAGAATATGAAAACGCTTATTTTAGAATATAATCTTAAATGAATTCTTATTTTCGTATAATTAAATTCTATATAAAAACGTGATTTTCGTAAATAATTTAATAATATATTTTATATATCTTTTAAATATAACGTAATAATTATAAATATCTTATTTATTATTTTTATCATTTTATTAATATAATTAAATTCGATAATTTCGAAAAAAGGTATTTAATTAATATAATTACTTTTTATTATAACGATCTTATTTAAATAAAAAGAATAGTTTATATATATTAGATTATTTTAATTAATAAGTTTAATTATTGTTCTATAAATATAATAATATATAATTATAATAAAAGAAAAGTAAAGCTTATAAAAATAAAGGATTTAAGTTTAAAAGAATATATAAAATTTTATTAAAAGATTAAAATATTATTAAATCGATTTGATTTTATAAATTATACGAATAATCTCTTTAAATAATATAATTAATCTAAAATCTTTAAAAGTTAAATTAAAAGATAATTAATTCGGAATAAAGAATAATATAAAACCTTTTAATTAAAGTCTTTTTTTATTAAAAAGAAATTATAATATAATATCGAAGTTATCGAATAATATTTTATTAATTTTAAGAAAATATTAAAGGAATTTAATATTAATAAAAATAATATTTAGAATTTTAATAAAATCGGAGATATATTATTGTTTCTTACGATATTTTTATAATATATTTATTTAATCTAAATAATTAAGAATTTATAACGATATTAAAGATAATCTTTATAAAAGGAGAATCTATTCCTTTATTTATTATTTTTAAAGGAAATATTATTTAAAAGAAATATATTAATAATAATTTATATTTCGATATTTTAATTATTAATATTACTTTTAATTTTATTAATAATTAGTTAATTTATAAATAGTTTATTTATTTCAATATTTATATTAAAGTTAAAATAAATAATATTTAAAGGGTTTTAATTATAAATAGATATAATTTATATATTAACCCTTATTTTAAATATTATTATTAATAATATAAAATTATTCCCTTTTTTCTTCTATTATATATTATATATTTAATTTAATTTTATAATATAAAAGTATTTAATTAAATAAAAGCTATCTATTAGAATATTCTCTTAGAATATATTAAATTTAATGATTTTATATACGATTATAATAATTTCTTTTTATATTATTAAAGAATTTATAATAAAATTATAACTCGGAAAACGATATTTAATATATAAAAAAAGATAAGGTTATTTTTATTTAATCCCGATTTAATTATAGAAAATATAATTATTTTCGATTTTTTTTCGTAAATATTAATTAATAATAAAAAAAGGGAATCTTTTATTTTAAAATATTTTACTTTTATTCTATTAAATTATAAGGTTTATAATTAAAGAGAATTAAATAAATAATAATTCGAATATTAAATACGAATATAATAAATTAATTCCGCCTTTTTTATTATAATTAAAAAAAGAGTTTTTTATTCTTTTTTTATTTTATAATTTATTATTTTATTATAAAAACTATTTTAAGGTATATTAGATTCTAATTCTTATATATATTATATTAATTATTTCGATTAATAAATTACTGAAAATATTAAAAGTAAATACTTTATTACCCTTTCTTTTAACCGATTTATACGAATATATATTATATATATAAAAAAGAAAATAATTTAAAAAATATTATTAGAAAAATATTAATATTAAACGTAAAATATAATATAAGTTAAAATAGAGAATCGAATTAAAAATATTTAATATATATAAAAAGAGGGGATATTTAAAATAAAAATTAAATATAATTAGATCTTTAAATATTAAATAATAAAATAGAATAAAGAAAATAATAAAAAAACTATTAATATAATAGATAAAAGAAAAAAATAAACTTAACTTTTAATTTAAAAATAATAGGTTAAAGTAAAAGCTAAAATAAAGAAGAAAACTTAAAAAGAAACTCTTAATATTAATTATATTTCTTAAAAGAAAGATATTAAAATCGTTTCTTTAATACTTAAAAAAAAACTATATTATAATAGATTATTAAGTCTTTAAAGATTATTTTAATATATTAAAAGCTCTTTAATAATTTATTTATTATTACGATTTAATCTAAGATCTTTTAATTATTAATATAAAAGTAATTTAAATTAAAATAAAAGTAATTATTAATTATAATTTAATTATAAAAAATCTTTTTAATTTCTTCTAATTTAAAGAGAAAATAATAGAATTAAAGGATAAAAAAATTAATATTTATAATATAAATTTAATAAATAAATAATAGTTTAATATAATAAAACTTTTAAAAATTAAAAACTTTAAGGTTTTATAAATTTAAAGGATTAAAGAAAAGTCTATTTATAATATTATTATAAAATTAATTTATATTATATATAAAGATATTCGTATATAATATATATTAATACTTTTTAAAAATAAAAATAATTAATCCGCCTTTATTATATAATTCTTTTTTATTAAAATCAATTCTTTATTAATAATAATATTAGAAAATAATAAAAAAAATCGTCTTTTTTCAATAAATAATAAATACAATAAAAATACATTGCATTACTATAATCGATTATTACACAACACAAAAAAATGTAATATTACGCCCGGGAGAGGCCAGGCATACAATTCAAGACAAGCGTTTTCGTGTTCCTGACTTGTAGGCCGTGCCCCACCCCGAAAAGTCAGGTCGCATACCTGGCAATTATCCTTTCAAGTCGGCGAAGAAATTTTCTTTCTCTTCCTCATTGTACCACTCCCATAGCTCCTGGAATAGCTCTTCACCCGGCATTCGCGTCATGAGAATAGTTGCAGGAGCACTGGTATCAGTAAGATCCTCTCCGTAGCATAAGATTCTTGGCACAGGAAGCCCAGCATCCCAGGCCAGTTGTGTAGCGAGAGCCTCTTCGACCCGCGTTCCAGGGGAGCACTTTAGCATAACTCCGAAGGGTAGCTGGCAGATAGACTCGTTGAACGTCACACGGAACATTTTGCAATACAACTTCGAGACCCGAAAGAGACATTGGCGATGAAAATAAGCCCAGAATTTGCGCTTAAGAGGACCTGATGATTGTCGAAGAGGAGGGATGATGGTAGCGACTATTCGAGGGGACGGTTTCCAGACATAGTAGGGTTGGAAGATTGCGGGAAGAGAAAGCGGGTCAACAGTCGCGAATAACAGAGAGAACGCGAGCAACAGAGAGAAAAGCAACGCAAGGAGCGCAAATGATAATTGAGAGACGGACAGCGACGACATATTTACCTAGAACTTCTTCACGCGCGACGTGTGCAATCGCAAGGATAGATGTGAGGCTGACCAAGGGTAGCGGGCTGAGCTTCCCAGATGAAAGTGCTACGCAGACTGCGCGTAAATAGCGGGACGAGGGGGGTCAAGCATGGCTTAGTTTGAGCCATTGCAGGTGGTGGTTGTCAACAGACAGGATGCAGTTGAGCGAAGTTTGAAATATGAGTTTCGGCATGAGTTTTTCTCGCTAGGCTACCCTGCTGTCACCCGGGCCGACTTATTCTCCGAGACGGCAGAAAAATAGTTAGGAAAAGTCTCCCCGCCAAAATTATTCGCGATAGCTTCCTCTACCACAACGTCGCCCAATTTACGCCAAGATGCGCCCTCTTACAGAAACCGAGACGCAGACGCTATTTGCGAAGCTCGCAAATTATACGGGTACATCGCTGAAGAACCTCATTGCGCCTCTCGACAATGGACCAAATGCCGATCGATACGTTTTCCGCATACAGCAATCGAGATGCTACTACGTGCGCCTTTCCCTGGCAAATCTTGCGACGTCAATATCCAGAGATAAACTGTTGTCCTTAGGGACATGCTTAGGTATTTGGCATCTGTCGTGTGGTCTTGTATATTCTAATGCCATGCAGGAAAGTTCACAAAGACTGGAAAATTCCGCCTCCACATCACCGCTCTTCCAATTCTCGCCGAACATGCACGATACAAGGTCTGGGTCAAGGCGAACGGAGAGATGCCATTTCTGTATGGTGGACATATTGTGAAGGCTCATGTTGGAAGATGGTCGGACGACTGCCCAGAGCATCAGGGTGTGGTGGTTTACAGCATGAATGATACGCCATTGGGGTTTGGAGTTACAGCAAGAAGCACCGCTGAGGCCAGGAGACTAGATCCCACGGGTATTACTTGCTTCAGACAGGCAGACTGTGGAGAGTACTTGCGCGATGAGGATAGTCTCTTTGCGACGAGCTGAGAGGTACCTTAGAAAAGTCTAAACGGGTTTTGCATGGATGGAGTTGGAGGAAAACTTTGGGTCTACTCGATTGTGGCGCATCGGAGTTCTATGCCTTGTTATAGTATCGGCCTTGAAATGTCTGGCCAAATTCAGTTCAATGGAGGCAATTGCGATTTGTATCGAGCCGTTTAGTGGAAAGGGCTTGTTAAGTACCGGGCTGAGCTTATGTCGCGATTGAATTTGAAGACGAAAAACATTCACATTATTTGCAATCTTTGCCTATGAGACCCTGGACCAGATAGCATTTGCCATTTTGGGTGATAAACACTTCTCTTTTGAGCTAGGTACCGTACTGCACCATAATAGGTGGGCCATACTATCACATGAGAGCGTGAAGGGCGCTCGGACCACTCGAATTTTTTGAAGTGAGAAGCTCAAAAGTTGACCTGCCTCCTTTCTATCGCGGCAATACGGCCATTCCAACGACAGCTTGCCCAACCCTCCTTTTCGCGAAATGCCGACATAGATCTTCGATTTAAAAATGCTGCGCCCAAAACAATCTACCTGCCTGTTCTGCAGCTTCAAATCGGCTCCAAGTTCATTCTTTCTGCAATGGCCATCTCAACAGACAGCATCGTTTGGCACGAGAGTCGCAAGTCGACCCGGGCGCATGAGCTTAGCAAAAGCGCGAACCGTAAATACCCCCGAAAGACAAGCAGGTGAAGCTGGACGGCCCGGTAGAAGGAAGCAAGATGGACCTTTTGGTGGTATGAATTTGAAGGAGGCAAATATTCGTGGGATCCCAGAGCGAAGACCATTGAGAGACCAAAAGGGTGCACGATCAGGCGGGAGAAATTCAAAGGATGATTCGAAAGCAGCGGGGTGGGGATTTAAGGCTTTGAAGATGCAGCGGGCATTAGCACCAGTATCATACAATTCTCGAACGCGGATAAAGGAGCAAATGCGGCAAATCGATATGTTTGAACAATTTCCTCTCCTTGAAACGGTCAAAAACTCGATATACACTCAAGCTCTCCCAGGAATGGCGGATATCACTCCCACGCCTGTACAGAGAATCGCGATACCTGCACTGCTAGGCAGTGAAAACTCCGGGAGAAGGAGTAAAGCCAAACCTATCGAACAGAAGACGGAATTTTTGTTGGCGGCGGAGACTGGTTCTGGGAAAACGCTTGCATACCTGATACCGACTATCCAGGCAGTTAAGGTAGCTGAGGCGCATGATGAGGATATCCAGGAATACAAAAGAGCGTTAGAAGAAGAACGAGAAAACGGGAAATTAGGGCCCTCAACAGCACCTTCCATGTCCGACATACCACATCCAACTACTGGAAGACCTCGGGCTATCATTCTTGTACCAACATCTGAGCTAGTAGCCCAAGTTGGTGCTTTGGTAAAGGCTTTTTCGCATACGGTCAAGTATCGTTCTGCCATGATTTCTTCAAACGTCAGTGGTCAGGTTATCAGAAACCGTCTTTTCTCTCCAAAAGGGCTTGATATCTTGGTCGCTACTCCGCATCTTCTCTCTTCAATTGCCGATTCGGATCCTAATATTCTCTCTCGAGTCACCCACTTGGTCGTTGACGAGGCTGATTCCTTACTTGATCGTGGATTCTCGCCTCTAACATCTGCTATTATTGATAGGGCATCTCCTTCATTAAAGCAGTTGGTCTTGTGCTCTGCAACGATACCTCGAAGTATGGACAATTACCTCAGAACACGTTTCCCCGATATTCGTCGCCTGGTAACTCCAAATCTTCACGCTATCCCTAGACGTGTCCAACTTGGTGTAGTTGATGTTGAGAGAGAACCATACCGAGGGAACAAAAACTTGGCATGCGCTGATACCATCTGGGGCATTGGAAAGGCGGCTGCTGAGCATGATGGGCCTGTTCCAGGCGAAATGGACGTGAAGCGTATCCTAGTATTCGTCAATGAGCGTGAGACAACCCAAGAAGTAACGGAGTATCTTATTTCGAAAGGAATTGACGCCATTGCATTGAACCGAGATACTTCAGAATTGAGACAAGCGGAAATGCTTGCAACATTCACACTTGCAACACCTCTCACCGCACCCAAGGAATCGCATCCAGGATCTCTGTCCGACAATCAACCCAACTACGTTCCTTTCGGCAGTGTTGCTCCTCCAGTAAAGAGACGTCTCCCTAATACCAAGGTCCTCGTCACAACCGATCTCGGATCCAGAGGTATCGATACCGTTGCCGTTCGCCATGTTATATTGTACGATGTCCCACACTCCACCATTGATTTCATTCATAGACTTGGAAGAACTGGTAGAATGGGAAGGAGAGGAAGAGGAATTGTTCTTGTGGGGAAGAATGATCGTAGAGATGTCGTTGCGGAAGTAAGGGATGGGATGTATAAGGGCCAGGCGCTTATTTAATGTGTATGAAAAGGATACAAGGGGGCCATTTGGCTTTGGGGAATATCAGAAGCGTGGCATGGCGCTTGCTAGATGTGTGTGTAGGATTCTCGGGGGGTGTATGATACTGTAAGTGTAGGATCTGAGAATACAAAACTCCTTATTGATGACCTGAAAACTGTTTGCAGGGTACAATTCTCCTTTGGACTTCACGCATGAGTAGTCATCTGCGGATTTATAATTTAGCTTCGATGGCAGAGACTCATTCATAGCTACAATACTCTGTTCTCTCCCTCGGAAAGAGGAACCATCCCATTGTTTTGTCTTTTTTTGAGAGAGCTGCAAACCCCACCGCACCTTTTCTCCCCCAGTGGGGGCGTTAGACATGGCTCCGACAATAGCCTTGTTGTTGCCATATCTGTTGTTACTTTCGTCTTCGTCACTTTATTTGACTGGTACAATCTTTTTTCCGCGCTTTTTGATTCTCTGGCCATTTGTTGAAGTGGAATGTGGTCGTGTTTTAAACAAACCTTTCGCGCTGGATACTTTTAATCTGTTTCTTTCACCTTTATGTCTTCTCACTTCGAATCTTCCGCGATTTGAATCTCCATGTCAATTTAAACTACCTTACACCCCTAAGTTCGATATCATGTTCACTTGATAGTTCAGTCAACCAGTATATCCGGCATCTGCCACACCGCCAAGCTGAATGTCAAGTCCTCAGCCATCTGCCTAGCCAAAGACCAAACATCGAACCTCAATACTCTCCCGAGCCACCTCTCCTTCTCTTTCTTCATCCACGAATGCGGTGTGTGGGACGCGTCGAGCACGACTATGTGGAATTTCATGGTTAGTCTCGAGGTTTCTTTTTCTCTTTAGAAGGATATAAATGTCATTACTTAACCCCTTTTTGATTTCGGGAAAAGTGGAACGGGAAAAGGGGAGAGAAAAAGGGGGCTTACCCATCCACCAAATTATCAAAACACTTAATCAACAACACCTCCTCAGTCGTCTGCTCATTCAAATAATACCACTTATGGCCCTCCCCAAACTTCACACTATACGTCTCCCCATTACGATTCGGATAGATCAACCCAATGGGAATCAGATCTTCGTCCGGGACCGAAGTCGCATCAGCAACAGCAAGCGGATCCTTCCGGATCGTCTTGATGGGACGCCACACGTTGATGATGCGGTAGCGGCCTTGAAGTAGGGCTTCGGCTTCTTCCGGGAGGTGCTGGTGTACGCGGGTTGGGGCTGCTTTGTAGGATTGGTCGATGTGCACACGTTGTACAGGGCCGCGGAGTGCGCTGGCGGGTGTATCGGCTGAGGGGGGTGGACGACGGATCGTGTGGTCGAAGATGAAGACTTTAGTTGCGCCAGCTCTATTACTCCCTATTAGCCCTCAAATTCCCTCTCATTTCCTTTCCGTCCGAGGTTCTTTCATACTCACTCTTTCTTCAAAATCTCCTCAATCTCCTTGTAATACACATCCCTAATCCTCTCCTCATCCAGAAACTCCGTCTCAGCACTCCTATGCTTCACAATCTCAAATCCCTTGTTATCCATATTGATCTCATGTTCGTGGCCGCGGATATCGTGGATTGTGACGCGGTGGGCTTCGGCCGGGCGCGTGAAGCCTTCGGGTTTGCCGACGTAGTTGGGCTCTGGGGGGGAGCCGTCGGCGTTGGGGAGGAAGTAGTGGAGTGTTGTTTCTATGTTGCGGGGTTCGTGATGAGAGCTTGGTTTGGTGGTGGTTATGGTGGTGGGGGGTGAAAGGGAGGTGGAGGTAGAGGCGAAGGGGTCGAAGGAGTGTTGGGAGGTTGCGGCTGCCATTTTGAGGGTTGTGGTGGAAGTTTTGATCTCAAGTAGTCTTAGGTTTCCAAGTACTCAGAAGATGAAATACCTTATTCTCTTACCATCAAGAAATTCCTGTCAACTCAAGACCTACCACGATATTATATACTCCTCATCCTCACCACAACCCTTTACAAACCCATCGTATTTCAAAGCAAAGATTAATCATACATCCCAATTCACTCACTCAAAAGATACATAGGTTTCATGATATGGTATAATAGCTACCTTTAATTGCGTGCTGGAGGCCGTCATACCATTGTTGTTGTAGCTTATAGGTTGTTACTTGCTGGTGATGTGACCGTGGATTTGAAATCATTGCGGGGTAGAACCCGGGGTTGACCCTTTGTTTTCGTGCACCATGGGAATGGTACTGTAAAGATTTCCTGATGATCGTGCAGTCGGTACATTGATGATTGTACTTCAAGCTGACGATTTAAGTTGCGCCGTGCCGGCGAGAATTTGGGACGGGTACGAGGATTCGGTTACACAGCTCGGCCGAGATGTGAGATTGAAGTTCTCCTGACGGCGGTTCGGCCGGAACGCGGACGGCGCTCAGCAGAGTGAAGGTAAATAATGTAGCTTGGTTGTGTACTTCAAATGGAGTTATTTATGCAGGGTCCTGAGTGAATTACTGTGAAAGTAATCATAAAGTTCATGAGCAGATGGTCCAATGATGCGGTCTGATCGATGCGTACGCCTTTCGGCATGTCCTCCTGTGTCCCTTTCCGGATTCATTAGCTTACAGGATCACCCCGTTTCCATGCGAGTACCACTGTATCAGAATATCTGATAGAATCAAAGTCAAAACTGAAAAATGAAAGTGGGAGTAACTGATTTCGTTTAGTAGTTCATATGGTACTCCAAATTACTTCCTCGCCGAGTCGCCATCCTGGCTGATATCCAAGTCTTCTCGAATAGTTAAAAATACCTCTTTCCAAATGCAACAAACTGCCTGATTGACCACAAAGAACGCCATGCTTCTATAGCCTATACTTTCTATAATCAAAGACCCTCCCACTTGCCGAAATCTACTCATTCTTAACGCGAACCAACTTCGTAATACTCGTCCCATCATTAAGCACCACCACCTCCTCATCAATGTGATAGCCTCTCCACCTCGGCCATGCCACGAACCCGATATACCAATACAAAACCGTGAATACCATTCTGTTGTGAATTAGCACGTTTCCCCCCACTTCCTTAGCGAGGGACTTCAGGGGTAAAACTCACAATGCCATCCCAACCACAGCATAGGTCGCGTAAAAAAAGCTCACATCACCATTCCCACCTCTCGGCTTCCAAAATGGCGCACTAATCAAGGCCAAACTAATGGCGATTCTCAGCCAGACTGCAGGAAGCCACGCTTTGAAAGGCCGTTTGAGATCTGGACGTCGTTTTCGGAGGATGAGAAGCCCGATCGAGGTTGCTAGGGCGGCGAATTGTCCTGGGTAGCCTTCTACGTCGAGGATGAAGGAGTAGACATCCCCAGGGGGTGGAAGTGTGATGACTATGAGGGAGGGGATGTAGTGGACGATTAGACCGCCGAGGGGTGTGTTGAAGGGTTTGCTGGAAGAGAGAATGCGTGACCAGGGGAGGAAACCTTGGCGGGCGACTTCTTGGTTTACGCGGGCCTGGGTTGGTGGTATTAGAGCTTTTCGCATGTAGGAAAAGAGGGTATGAGTATATAGAAAGGCTCACCAGCGCAAAAGTAACAACCATGACATTTCCTGCAGCCGAAATCGCAATTGCAAGAGGGAGAACCGACTTTCCAAAACTTGCCCCAAAAACTCTCTCAAAGAACAAGCCAGAAATCAACTCTCCACTACTTCGAATCTCATCGATGGGGATAACCATGAAATAAGCAACATTGATAAGTAAATAAAGACTGGTAGCCGTGATGAGAGCTGCAGGCGCAACAGACTTGAGTGTCTGAACGGGATTTTTCACCTCGTTCAAGACATTATTCACATTATTCAGTCCCGCGTAAGAATACCCAACCTTGAACAAAGCCGTAGGAATCACACTCCAACTCCACACAGAATCTTTCCACAGTTCGTCCCAGCCAAAGACTTTGAAACCCGGCGTCTCGCCGTGGGTGTTCTGAGGGCGAAAAATCACGACGTAGATACCGGCAAAGGCCATACAGATGACGATGAACACTTTGACCCAACCGAGGGCGTTCTGGATGAGAATTCCACCCCGTAGAGATACGCTGTGGATGATCGTGATGGTTGTGAGTAAACCCACGGCGAGGGACTTCTCAGTCCATTCTCCCGTCTCGACACCGAGCGCAAAAAGAACATATCGACCGAAAATGATACAGTTGCTCGCTGTGAACCCGAGGAGCACGGCCTGAGCCGCAACAAGCGTCGACGCCAGGAACCGTGGATGCCGATATGTGAATTCGAGATACACTTTCTCGCCGCCCGAGCGTGGAAGCATACAACCATACTCAAGGCCTATAACGAGACCGCAGAATGCGAGGATAGAACCACCCACCCAGAGGAGCAGACTTAGACCCGGAGAACCGACTGCAGCGGTGATGCTTCCCGGCGTCGCGAAGATGCCAGATCCGATGACGCGGGATATAATGAGGATGTAGGAACCGCTCCAGCCTAGATTGCGCCCGTACGTTGCCGTTTCAGGGAGGACATCGTCTTCTGTCGAGCGTGATTTTGTTGCGGGAACGTGGTCTGTCTGGGTTATCTGATAGCCCACGCCATCAGGACGTTCAAGTAAGGGCTCCGATTCCACATCAACCATTATTGCGGAAGCTGCGGGCTGGTGTTGAAGAAAAGAAGTTGTTGATAATTGACTTTAGCCATCATGTCTTACTTGTGATGTAGGAAACTGGTTGTTTCAGCCTGGCGAGATTTGTAAGGTCAGCTCGCACGCAATTCCGCTTCGGATGACGAGTATTCAACATAGCTCATCCTCCGTCTTTCTTCACACGTCGCGGCACTTGTTGTAAAAGCACAACATGAGGTGGGAATGCTGTTGTACTAACACCCGTAAGTGTGGGGAAGCGGTAGTCGCCATTTTCGTTCTTCCAGTAATAATCGACGATTTTCAACGGTTGGCGTGCACCAGCTCGATTTTGCGAGCAGGAGTTTCAAGAAGATGGAAATCGCTTCTCCAGATCTCTACCAAGGTAAACAAAAAGGCACGCAATCCTCTTTTGAACACCAGATCTTATCCTGCGTGCAATCTTACCGATGACATGTACAATTCTGAAAAGATTGTGAATGGATGAGGAGGTGCTCGTGGGGGTGGCTGGTGTTCTTTGTGGCTCGGCTCGTGGAACAGGCTTCTGGAAAACGGCCCGAAGTCGCTTATGCTCGGTAAGCTCCCCCTTTCACTGTTTATTAGATGACGAGCCATGCGTGCCATGGGACTTCCACACTATCACCGCCTCCGAAGGATAAAAAGGTTACTTGACAACTTCCAAATCTCCGTATTAGTCATAGAAAACAGAGGGAAATCGAGAACACATAATAAACGAGAAAACAAAAGTTTTGGGCAGAAATCAATATAGAGCAGGAAATAGGCACTTTCTCCATACTACGATTCCAATAATAGAACTCAGACTTCTTGTCTAATAATTAACTAGATCTACAACTTCGCTTAAGTCAGGGGAAGGTGGAAGGACGCAGATACCGAGGAGCAAGGATGGGAGTTTTGGAATCATAGTACAGTAGTGGCTTTTGGAAGTAAGAGGTGATAAATCGGGCTTGCAAGTTGTAAGTTAACACCACGCTGAGTGCGCGAAACAATCTGTTTGGATGTAGCCTTAGCATTCCTGGGGCTGCGTGCACGTGCCTCAGAGTGGCCCATGCATGTTGGGGATACCCTCACCTCGTCCCTTGGATTCTCTTCCTTCCTTACAAATATATGACAACAGAGCCAGACTTATCTTCGGCGACCCTGCGAAACCAACGCAATCAAACCAAATCGATGTTGTGCTCTTCAACTAGCACCCTGGATCTTTTAGTGCACCGGTAACATGTATTCACTAATGGGCGTAAAGTAGGGTCTTCTGAATGATGATAATATTGATGTGTATACGGAGGAGAGAGGAGAATATGTGGTAAGAGTGGAGGACCTACTCCTCACGTGTAGGAATATGACGTGTCCAAACAGGTTGGGATGTAGCTACCTGAGCCTTGAGAGTCAACGCTGATAGCCAGCTCTCTGCAGTCACTTGCGCAACGTCCGAACACGCAGACTCCGTCCCAACAACCGCCTACCTTTTAAGCATCTAAGACATTCCATTCTCCTCCCCAAAACCAGCTAACTTCTATAGTTTGACTATTTGGAGCGGCACAAATCACCAAGGAAATGAACGAAAATCAACGTGAAGACCAGAGGGAGCCTACGAGCAGCGGTATTCGCAAAGAAACGGCCACTGATACTGTACCATCGAATATCCGCATGGCCTTACTGTTCCCCGAATATTTTTCGAGTTTATGGTAGCCCTGGATACAAATGTTATCGGTAAGTGCCGATTTATCTATTATCTTCATTCTAAATGTTTCGAATCTTCATAACCAATTGGTGACTGGCTGTATTTGGAGATGTTTGAACAAAGCGGTTAGTCCAAAAAGACCCCTTGCTTATTTGGATTTTAGGAACTGCCATAACAAAAATCATCACTAAGTTTAATAGCCTTCGCGATATTGGCTGACCTCCTAATCTTGCTATCACCCCAGCCTATGTACGGGCGGATATTTATGCCGCTATTTCAATGTAAAATGAGTCTTTCTGCCACCCTGATAATTTTCGAGGCAGGGTGTACAATATGCGCATCTGCCACAAGCTCGCACATAATTATCATGTCGCGCCATCCCTGGGGTTGTTTCAACCGACCCAAAAGAGCTGACTTGGATAATGTGCTTCTGGTTGAACTTTCGTAGGTATTTCTTTCCTCTTATCACGTTTGAGTCTAACACTTAGGGTGCTAGCAATTGATGGAATCTCAGTAATGCAACTCTGCTTGACTCCTACGCCACGCGAAGAAGGTTGGCATTGTCACTGAATTCCAAGCTCAAAGGAATCCACTTTGTTGAAAACTCCATACGGACCATACCCATCGCCGGTACCTCATGCCAGCTGCTGGCCTTGAATTCGGGTGGCGTCGAGTCAAAGTTGGGCAAAAGGTTACCCCGGTAATAGCTTTTGATAAAAAAGGCAGGTTACCATACCTTTTCTGAAATTAAAAGGTAGGTTACCTAGAAAAAGGGGGTTACCAAGGTAATACCTTGGTACTCTCCAGGTATTCGCTTAACGGCCAATCAAATTAGCGAGGCTATTATACTTAGGCATATATAAATATTATACATAAAAAAAAATCATAAGATTTTGCATAAAATATTTTCATAAAATATTTTCATAGAATAAAATATTTTCATAAACTTTGTGAGTGAATAAGCCTATTTAAGCTATTCGGCGAATTATATGAAAGTACCCCGGTATACCCGAATACCCCCGGAACTTGGAGTTCCCAAGAATGCCTTTGGAGCACCAATTATTCATGAATATCTCACATTTCCGAGTCATGCGAACGACGTATTTTATGCAGTGCAAGCCGCGCAGGCTACTTTTCCCGATGAGCTTTCCAAATCCTTTGTCGTCGTGGGACACTCTCAAGGAGGCGGTACTGCTTGGGCCGCTGCTCAACGGCAGGCGCAGGATGAAGTTCCCGGGTATCTAGGTGCGGTGGCATTATTGCCTGTTACTACTGTCGTCGACCAGCCTGAGCCCAGTCTCTCCTTAATCGGTGTCGCTGTTTCCCCAGGAATCGAGGCTGTATTTCCTAATTTCAGACGCACTGATATTCTGACTTCAATTGGCTCTGACAGGCTTGATTTGAGTCTCAAGCTTGAGGCCTGCTCGGCTGCCTCGATGTCACTCTGGGCTGACGGTGGTGTTCAACTTATTGAGTCTAACTGGACAGAAAATCATTTTGTGCAGAAGTGGCAAGAATCAGTCAAGAATGGAGGAAAGCCGGTCGCTGGTCCACTCTTGGTTATCCATGGAGACAAAGATCCTGTCCTGAATATCAATTCGACGACGTCTGCAGTTGCAAACACCTTGGAGAAGTATCCTGACGCTTCAATCGAATATCTCCGTGCAGAAGGAGTCTCGCACAATGCAGGTATGACGAGCTCGCAGTGGGTATGGATGGACTGGATTGCAAAGCGATTTGCTGGAGAAGAGCCTATCCCCCAACCCAAGGATGGATATTTGAAGGCTGCTATGCCGATTTCATCGTATCAGGCTGAGCTGAATTGGTGGGTTTCACAAGCAACGGTTTTCTATGAGACTCCATGAGCTGTAGTTTCGGGGTTTTTATGGGCGGGTGGAATTGATGAGAAGCACAAGTAGTGTGTCCTTGCAGAATCTGATTGACAATGAATAGTGTCCTCCAGCTATGAAATGTATTTCAGATTTAGAATACCTCCACCAGAACTGACTTTGCGGTTCCGTAACCACTGACCACCGTAGCATATTCCCTCACTCACCCTTACTCGACCCAAACGTGTCACTCTTCTTTAGAGCCCCATGCTCCTCATCTCCAGCAAGGATACTCTCAACCTTGGCAACCTTTTCGGAGAAATGTTGTTTCTTGTCAGTCCTGTTAAATACACCGTCAGCGACTTTTTCGTCTATTTCCTCCCATCCCACGTCGTATCTCCACTTAAACTCTGCTATAAGCAGAGTAGAAGGACGAAGAGAAAGGACTTTTAAATAACGAGAGGAAAAAGCGAATAGGAATGGAGGCAGGAAATACCTCGTCCCAACCCGGATATCACTCTGAATCCTCAGCACACCATTCTGATGTACGAGCGAATGTGCTTGCCCAATGAGTTTCATGACGTCCGTCCAGGATCCCTCTGTTGTGTTGTTAGTGAATGCTACAGTACTTTTCAACCGCCTCTGTCTTTCAAATTCACCAACCAAAAAAAAGAGGAAGAAGCAGAGAGTAAAAAATGCCACAAGTGACAAACCACTACGATAGCCATGGCCCATCAAAAAATATGGCGAAAAATGAATCTTCAAACTCACCAACAGTAGTCCCCGCACTATGCATACTAAAACTCAACCCACTCGCCCTCATAAGCCTCTGCACCGCCGCAACCTCACTTGACACACTCGGGCTGGGCGTGCCAATCTACATACATATCAGCACTACTCTCCTCGTCCCCTTCCTCTTCCCTTCCCTTCCCTATCCCCACCCCCTCCATCCCACATCCACTTACAGGAATCAAGCAAAAATCCGCCACACAAGCCTCTGGCGTAGGCAAGTTCACATAATCAGGTTCCGTCGCCATATCGATTTGATTTGGATCGGTGAGGGGAGGGTAATGGTCTTTGTTGATGACGTTGACGGTGTTGGCTTTGAGTTGGTGGTGACATATGACTTGACTTGGTGGGGAAAATCAAAATAGTGGGGCCACCAAGTCCGTGCTGTCACGACAGGGTAACCTTGCAAGAATAAGAAGCCACTCCTTTGTCATAGGGTTGTTATATTTCACGTTTCATTTATTTCGAAGAAAGTGGTTTCACTTTATTCTGAAGAAAATCAATTTAGGGTGAAATAAAGTGAATCAAATGTTTGATAGACTCTGCCCGATGGGACACCTGCGTTTGACACGCACGATCAGGAACCCGTAAGTGTCCAGGAGGCGAGAAAACGAGATCTGGCTTTTCGTTGGGTGTGGTGCGATTTGTGAATTCCGTTGTGAGCTTGGGGGGGGGAGTTAGGGGCGCAACACTAGAATCCACTGATGGTGAGGCACTGAAAACCCGATTCAGGTACCTGTAGCCGGTAAACTTTTAGCGGTGGGAGCAAATTTACGCTGGTGGTAAAGATGATTCACGTAGTTGGAGCCTGGATTTTTAGTGGTCGGAGTACGAAGAGGTTATACCGAAACCGAAATCTAGGTACCGGTATTAGAGCCAGCATTTTAAGGTTATGGGAATCGTACTCTCAATCAACCTCAAGTAACAGAAAACCGGATATAGGGACAATCTGTCTCCGACGCGATTATGATTGGTTATAGGGATTTTAAGGGTGGCCACTCGGTCGCATRCTAGCCCCACTAAAGAATACAGGGGGCGAGCTCCTGAGGATGCTGCTTTAGCTACAGTCGTTATGTCACCCTCATTTAGTGCTCCTATCGGTACCGTGC
>QYAP01000759.1:0-16952 GCA_003988905.1 Hymenotorrendiella dingleyae
TTGTTTATAGCGGCAATGAATTGTATTTCTCATTTAAGCTATAGAAACTGGCAGAAACAGGGGGTGCGCGAGTCCCACTGCAGACCCCCTTCCGTACGATCGATACCTATTCCCATGGAACGAGTGGGGAAAAGCTAAAATCTCACTCAAATATACTGGTAACCACTTTTATAGAAGCTGGAGAAGATTATGCGTTACTAGTGGAACTGTATTCGTCGTAGGAGATGTAATAACCGTCGTTAGGCCCAAGTACCAAAGTCTCTCCTTCAGATTCGATTCTATCTTGGCATTAAGCGAGGTCGCATTACAATTTTGAACACCCGCTATAAACTAATTGGAAGAGGAAACGGGGTTGAGAAGTATCCTAGAATGAACCGTTCACGCACAATTCATCTTTCTAGTGGGATAAGCCAGGGGTAAGTATTCTGTAGATTTATTTATTCGGAAGTGTTAAACTAGCGTTTTGTCTCCAGTTGCTTGATTTTTGATCGTTAGAAGATGTTGATAAATCGACTTATTCTAGCCAGGTGCTATAAATTCGCTATCTCCCACTATATATAGAACAAGTGCCTTGCCGAGCATATCATTACAAACTTGAAATGAAACGAGTAAAACATAGCCCGCCCCTCTCCGTTATGTTGTTCCCCCAGATACGGGTAGTACGGTAAGAATCCTTGACTGGTCGCCCAGGCATGGATTTGCTTCAACGTACTTGAATTCTGAGGCTATATATCACCACTCGGGTATAAAAATCATCTGAATTATGGTGATGTACTCAAAACATTCGAGGTTTGAACCCCCCCCATCACTTAGTGCTGATTATTCACCATGGAAGATATAACAGGGGGGTAGGGGGGTAGAGAATCAAACAAATTTTCGAACTCATGTACGCAAGAAATAAGTAAGCCGGAAGTAATTATACCGACCCCACTCTTGCATCATCTCTTATAGCGCGGGGTAGTCTACTAGCGTCGCATGGACGATTCTGGAAGTCTATTTCAGAACCTCGTAGCAACTTACAATATAAAGTCTTTCCCACTTGAATAACTGCATCCCTTGCTTTTCTTCTCTCGTCAAATTTGAGGATCAGCTCGCTCATAAGAACTGCAACATATCACTCACACCGCATGTTTTTCGCATGAAATAGCAAAATTAAATGGCCAACCTCCCAGCAGAACCCTTCATCCTACAAGGAGGTTGCTTTTATTCGGCAATCCGCTACACAATAAAAGTCCCCCACCTCCTCTCTCGACCCCTTGCCAAGTATCCCAAAAGTCCTCTGGGTTCACAAAACGAGACGACATCACATTTTCCAATCATTACTGTCGACCATTGCACTTTCTGCCGTACAGTCGCGGGATCCGTCGTCCAAGTCTGGCTTATCATTCCTACGTCGTGGGCTTCCTTTTCATTGATCCCAAAATCCTCTTTAATGCCTGTGCCAGAGAATGGGAAACTTTTGGCAGGTGACCGAATAGACGTAGAAACGGAGAAGATGCTGAAGGGCCACAAGGATCTGAGTGAGGTGACTTGGTTGCAGAATTTCAAGACTTCGGAGGATGTGACGAGGGTATTTTGTGGGAGATGTGGAACTCATTTGACGTTCGCATATTGGCCGACTGAAGTGGTGGAGGAAGGAGGGCCACCGCCACATTTTGATATTGCGCTTGGGACCTTGGATAAAGAGAGTTTGGAGAAGGAGGGGATCAGACCTAGGTTCGTGGGTTTGCGTTTTTTCTAAATGGATTAATACTAATCTTTAAATTTATAGTCGACAGGCTCATTTCAAAGATGGTATTGAATGGGTGAAAAATATGATTATCGAAGGGGATAAAGATATTAACGTTGAGGTGAAATAGGCACCTGGGATATCGTATTGATTTGAGGCATCTGGACGATGTAAGGTCTACACTTCGGACATACCGAATAGCCAAAATATGGAGAGATATGAATCTTCTCCCAACGCGTTCCGATATTTTTCGAGGGAAGACTTTCAGACAACACTTTGGCCCGTTATCGCGCCTCGACTTTGACCTAAACCAGCGCAACGGCAATTTCAAGAAATCCCGCTTGGCTTTTTGGTTCGAGGATAAATAGCTTGAATACCTAAATTACAATGAGAAACCCAGGTTACTAAAGTAGCGTCAAAACAGGAAAAGAGAAAGTGCAATATAATTACAAGCCCGGTAGATGGAACTTCATGGAAGTGTACAGAGTGACTTACAATACTCAGTAATATGATCCTAAGTCTCCATTAATGGCTTTTCTGAAGATTCGCCACTGTCTTGGATATTCACACAATAAGAGATAGGAAGAGTAATAGTGGTGTACGTGGAGGAATGCTTTTGTTCAGGACATGCGCATGCTGGTGGCGGAACATATCCCGTTTGGTCGCCTTATTCTTACCAACTTACCCTGTCAAGATCCTTGCCAAGCCTCTAACGCGAGACGCGTCCTCCAGCATCGCATCGCGACACGACAACATAAATTCAACATCGCAACAACAAAAATGGCAAGAACACTTCCTAGCTTAAATCCGTACTTTATGCTGTGCTAATGAAACTAGGCTTCTGACTTGCCCAAGAGAAATCGCTCGCGCCCTTCAAATTGGTGGGCTGCTAGCCCCGCTGCTCCAGTCCCGGTCCCATCCAAAGATCCAGTATCAGCTCGTCCAGCGAAGAAACCAACGCAAACGGCGCGATCTACAGCTTCAGGTCCAAGTTCGCCCCTGTCAGAGCCAGTCAGAGATTCCCTCAAACGAAAACGATCAAGACCCTCCGACTGGTGGGCGGCAAATTCCTCCACCCCGCTTCAAGAAACCGCAACCGCTCCCCTCGCGCAAAAACAAGCCCAACTTTCAAATAAACACAACACCAAAGCATCGCTGAAAAATTTCACTATAACTGGCGACCGAAGCAAAATAACGAAGCCTGTTGCTGCGGGCGAGGATGAAAATGGAGTCTCAAAAACCAATGCTGCACGACGTGGTCGAAAGTCCCATTCGAATGCGGAAGTGGAGAAACCTAGGCAGGAGGAGCCTATGGTAATTGAAGTGCCGGCGAAGAAAAGTCGGGGTCGGCCTTCAGGATCGCAGAGTAAACAGAAAAATACGGTCACAGAATCTCCTGAAGAGGTTGGAAAGAAGACGCGAAGGAGGCCTATGCCACGAGCTACGCCTCCCCGAGTGCTAGGAGAGAGCCACAATGCTGCTGAGATAGAGCTCTCTTCGGAAGATCTTCAGGAAAGTCACACTGAACAGTCGGAAAAGGGGGGCGTGCAATTGAGAAGAGGGCGCTCATCAAATACAGAGGGAGAGGTCCGAGCCATGGCCGAAACCAGCACTACTGCGACGGAAAAGCAAACTGTAGAAAGACGTGGGCGAAATTCAAAGAAGAAGACCGAGCAACAATCTACTTCTGAGCAGTCTACAAAAACAGTGAGCGAAACCAGTGGGCGGAGGCGATCACTTCGTTCGGGCGCCGAACAGGAACAACCAAACTCAATTACTTCCGTACCCAAAGAACAATCAAAACGGAGGCGAGTTCGAAGTGGAGAGGTCTTAGAAGTACAAACGGCTACTTCGACATTCGGTAGAAACCCTTCTGGACGCGAAAACCGTGTGAACCGTTCCATTAACCCGGGTGAGCATTCAAGCAGCGGGCAACGCAAATCTAAGAAGCGCAAAGGTCCATCTGCACCTGAAGTCTTAGAGAAGCCACGAAAAAAGCCCAAGAAATCGGCACAAACATCAGAGACTGAGGTTCTTGGCCGCAAAGTCAGGACAGAAGCCAGTGAGTAGAGCCTTCAGGAGTGCCTCTTTCTTAATCTAGCTAACATTTTATTTAGAAGCCCAGAAGGAAGCACGTGTTAGCCATCGTCCCCGGATTAGCGAAGCGATTGAGCAGGAAGACGAGTCAGAGGACGAAGCCCCAGAGTACCAGCATTTGGCTGCAGTCACTAGGAAGGTTCACCGCCAAACCATTGAGGCAAAATGGGAACCTCTTCCACCAGGCAGCATTGAGCTCATATCACAACTACTCGCTGACACTCAGAGGCCAGTAGTCGTGCGGCTTGGCGACGAGAACAAGCGGGCCCAAGCAAGTGCAGCTTTACAAATGATTTCTCGCAAACTTGTCAGCAAAATCTCGAAAGGACTTCCGTTTCCAAGAGGAATAAATCGTCACCGTGACGATGAATTTGACTTTGACAAAATCATGGATCGCAATAGGACACTGGAAAATCAGCTCACCGCTGAAGCAGATGCTAATAAACTTCTGGAGGCCAACCTGAGTAACGAATTGGCGCGCCTAGAGTCGGAGAAGGCTCAATTAGATCAACTTGAGACCAACGCAAAGGCTGCGTCTACAATGCGGAAGCAGTCGGAGCGAAAGGCTCACCCATTGCTTCAAGTTGACGATGTCCAGGATGGTGGTGACATGGAAGAAGCTAGCATTTTGGGAGTCATATCAGCCCCAACGATGCCCAGCCTAGCTGTAAGTTTGCTTCTGACGATGCCTTACCTCTTGAACTAATATCTGTTAGGCTTTTAACGACGACAACTTGCAGACCGTCGTCCAGGAACTTGAGGGCCACGTTGACAGTCTGCAGGGTAATTTCAAACAACTCGGCGGCATACCCGAAGCTATGGAAAGAGCAAGAGCTGCTGTCCAGGCCACCCTATTTGACCACCTGGATAGTAGCCGGTATGAAGAAGTAGTCTTGGGAGTTGATGACTGATGTGGGTGGGACATGATCGCCAAAGGGGTTATGTTAGGGCCTGGGCGGCGCAAGAAGGTGGAGGCCAGCGACGGCTGTTTGCTGCACACCCATGGAAGGAATGGATTTTGGGCATCTCTTTGCATTGGTACCACATAATTTCTGATGTTATGGGAGACCCGCGTTATGTCATTTTCCTCGAGTTTCCCTGGGACTGAGGTTACCCAAGAGCCCCAGCCTAGCTTGGACTCGAGCACGCTCGAGAACACGGCACTTGTAGATCATACATATTGCACGCCAACCATATTTCCGACTTCGAGTAATGATACCCAAGATTGTCACATGATTGATTCCCTAAATGAGCTGTTCGCATATGTAGGTCAGTCTTACGAAGTAACGAAGTACCTGCCTGGCGGCTACTCGAGTACCCTGTGATGATCCTTGGAGATGTAAATTATCTCGGCTTGGGAGGCTAGTCCCGACGCCTCCCCGCAATCCTGACGGCCTCACTGAAAGAAGACGACCACCAACGAACGACCACCCCCCTCGGAGCCCACAGAACAGGTGCTCGCAGACACCTGGGCGCACAGTGATTAAGTGATCTTCCAGCCTTCCAGCCTTGCGTTCCACTCCAACGCTTTCTCGAGTCTCGACAGCACAGGCAGGGTAGGGCAGAGCCGGCAGCGCGACGCAGCTGAAGATTGTGCACGCAGGTCCAGTAGATCCCTCTATCCGTCCATCTGGCCTGGCGACCGCGCGAACGTACGTCGCAACCCGATGGACCCTTTCGAAACATAGGCTCCGATGCCATGGAACAGAATGGCGGAAGCAATGGGCAGGATGCGAAGCCGGAACCCTCGCCGGCGCCCGCCGCTGGGACGAGTAACAACAATGGTAACAATACTACCACTACCGCTACCACTACCACCGCTACCAAAAAGCGGAGGAAGGTTAATCACGGTAAGAGCTGCTGCTGCTTCCAATTGCTTCCTTGAAACATCCGCTGATCTTGGGTCATGTTCCTGCAGCTTGTGTATATTGTCGACGATCTGTAAGTCTTGCATTGGGTCGAAATACAGGAGGGGGGGAATTCCGGATGCACCTATGCGCAAAATTATGGCAGAAGCTAATTTGAACTGGGACCTGACCAGCATATGACATGCGACTTGGTACCACACCCTTTCCAATATATGCAGCCACTCGTGATACCCAGTGTTCTATGACTAACTTCGTTCTGTGATACAGGAACGCCCATGTGCGCGCTGCAAAAAACGAGATATTGGGCATTTATGCCACGACGAAACGAAGCCCCGCGAACAGGAGCCGGCCACGAAGAAGACCAAAAAACAGCACAGCAACTCGACCGTTGAAGACGATGAAGCGGCGGCGGATCAACTACAAAGTAACGCGGAAGGTGGTATGAGCAACCCAGTCGAACCGGCCCAAGAACAATCGCAAGATAGTTCTCTTACATTTGGATCTACAGCAATTCCCCAAGGTGGACCTTTACAGCTTGTTCAACCGTCACCTGTCTCAGGAATTCAGTCAAATGCTTTAAGCAGAGGTGGCAACCAGTGTAAGTTACCAAATATTTTTGAACCAAGATGGTAATGATTAATGGGCGCACAGTCATCGGATACTCCTCGAACGACTGGCTTGGGACACAGAACCAATTCCAAGATATGCATAACTATCATCCCTCCTATATGTTCAATGCGCCGGAGGTCAATTCTGAGTACAACCTTCTAAACGACTTTCTGAATAACAGCCTACTTGACGACGGAGAATTACTTCCTGGAGATTCTTCCAACTTCTATACAGGACAATCTGGCGCTATGCTACCCGGGGGTCAGAATAGTTCAAGTGGAGGTCAACAAGCTACAAATCTGGGGGCTCCTACGAATAGCCAGGGCAGCATGATACAAAGACCAAACAGCGCGATACCGCCAGACAAAGCGCGAGAATATTATCTTCAAGCAGCAGACCCCAGTGGCAACGATCCGCCCGAAGAAAAAATGCAAAAGGTCCTTCGAGCAAAATACGAAGCGGGGATGTTGAAACCATTCAATTATGTAAAAGGTTATGCCCGATTGTCATTTTATATGGACGGCCATATGCACGCGGCTGCGAAACAGAAAATCCTTCGGCAGCTTGATAAATTCAGGCCTAAATTTAGGGAAAAGATTCAATCGTTGACGGATATTGAGCTTATCTACGTAGAAATGTGGTTTGAGCGAAGTCTGATGGAGTACGACCGCGTCTTCGCGAGTATGGCTGTTCCTGCATGCTGTTGGCGGAGGACAGGCGAAATTTTTAGGGGCAATAAAGAAATGGCGGAGCTCATCCATGTTCCAATTGAGAAACTGAGAGATGTGAGTCGAGTTTTTGTATCCACCTGCCCGCACCCGCACTTACTTACAACCTGTAGGGGAAAATAGCATTGCATGAGATCCTCACGGAGGAATCGCTAGTTAATTACTGGGAAAAATTCGGGGCCATTGCATTTGATCAGAACCAGAAAGCGCTTCTAACAAGCTGCAACCTCAAAACCCCCGATGACCAATCCAAAGAACCAGCTATGAAATGCTGCTTTTCTTTTACCATTAGAAGAGATGACCATAAGATGTGAGTTCTGCTTGCATTATCCCCCGCTCAGCATGCTAATAAGTTATAGACCCTCACTGATCATAGGCAATTTTCTGCCGCAAGATCCTCCTCCAGTTAAGCATTAGTCTCTGCTGGGATTTCAAAGTAGATATGGCGTTGCGAGTAAATAAACATGGCAACATGCAGGCGTTGGCATGGTTTTGTATTAAGTACCTAAGTCACAAGTACGTACCGTACCGTACCGCACGAGGCAGGAGGCAGGAGGCAGGAGCCATTTCTCGCTAGCAAAGTGGGTCTCGTAGCTGCCTCTAGAACCTTGAAGTCTTTTGCGGCTCCCAGTAAATCAACAAACATCAGCTCTGTCCGCGTCTCTCAAATTTCCCCTTACTATCTATAAACTTCGTCTTGACCCGCAAGGCATTATTCCATGCGCGTATTCGGGCGCTCTTGATTTGGTTGTGGAAGGTGTTGGTGCATGCTTCATGTCACGACAGGTTTTCCCAACAGCAAGCTGAGAAAGGCATCTTGCACCATGGCGCCTGCAGAAGCAGGTCGTCGTCCGGACAAAGAAAAACGCGTCAGAGGACTTTTATGCAAGTTCCCGGTCCCAAGCAGAGTTGCGGAGCATTTACTTATCCAAGACCCAAGCTTTTTCCTCCGATATACAACACCAATTAGCCGCAGCGGCAGCCTCGAGATCGCCGGGAACGCTTCTGCACGACATCGAGAAGGCCATTTCAAGCTTCCCTAGCAATAACTTGGGCACAGCTGCAGAATCAAAGTGCGAGGAAATCGACAATGCCGGCACTGCGCTATGGAACCTATGCACACGCCTTCGTCGCGATAATGAGTCCGATCCGCCACAGGATATCCCTGTAATACTCGACACAGCACGTGTATATTCCTTTCTCCTTCTCTGTTGTGCACAGGATCATGGTACTGCGGATTCCGGAAATATCTTTCGGTTGATGAAAATTGGGTTCAAAGCTGCTAAATCATGCCTGAGTGCGCCAGCTGATGTATCTGCGAAAACGCGTCCACTGACCGTGTCATAGGAAGGAAGGAGCTTGAACTCGCCAGCAAAGTCTTGGAGAAACTTGGAGGCAAATACGAAGATTTTCTGAAAGACGGCCAGCTGGACCTTACAGCTGAAAGCGGAGCAGAATGCCAGCGTTTGAGGTCAGAATACTTCATCCTTCGTGCCTCATTGGTCAGTAGACCCCAGACCCCTCGTTTGTATCATCAGTTCTGACCTGCAGTAAGGCGTGGCAAAAAGAGCAGTTCGATATCGTGGAGCACATGTACAAGAATGCGCGGTCCCAGTGTACTTTCGACCC
Organism: Hymenotorrendiella dingleyae; assembly: GCA_003988905.1. Taxonomy (NCBI): domain Eukaryota; kingdom Fungi; phylum Ascomycota; class Leotiomycetes; order Helotiales; family Helotiaceae; genus Hymenotorrendiella; species Hymenotorrendiella dingleyae. Next base: position 8,661 of record QYAP01000759.1, read on the forward strand.
GAGCATGGCAGAGAGTTTCGCTGATACACTTTTCGAGATGGGACAAAGTCTTCTGGCCACCCAACAATATCCATTGGCTGTGAAATGGCTGGATAGAGCAATGGAGGTGCTGGCAGAGCAGGAACTCGAACGGCTTAGTATGGACGCCAGCGAGCTGCGAATATCTATTATACAGTCATATGTGAAAGCCTTGTTACAAGTGAAGGAAAACGACGCGCTAGATAAGGCCCGAAACTTAGTCCAAGTTCTCGACAACGAATTAGGGGACAAGCTGGTCGTATTACTTCTCCGCCTAGAGCTTTTGGCCGCAGCCGCTGCAGAAGAATTTGACAGCACTTCCTATGGCGACGTTTTATGCAGGATCATACGGTATACCATTCTGAATGATGCCAATTTCAAGCTTGTCATATCTCACATTCGGAAGTTGAACGAAAGAAACCCAACTTTGGCTTGCAAGTCCTTAGATGATCTGCTGACTTTGCGGATAATCAAAGATGGCCGTGACGAGCTGGTAGAAAAGGTATTGCTCACTCGGCTGTGGATGACCACCTCACAGAGAGATAGCCCAGATACTTTATCGAAGCTCGGAGAATTCCTGGATGCTATCATTACGAATTTCAAGCAAGCCGTCAGCTCAGCCGCCACCTTGGCCGCGCATACGGTAACACGGCATTTGATTGATTTTCAGACCAAGCTGATGTTTCTTAGTTACTTTGGAAGCGTATCGAAGCCAATTATACTCAGAGGCAGTATGAAATGGCAGAGAAATGGTGCCGCTTAGCTATGCACTGTATTTTCGACAAGTCAGGCGATCTCAATGCAGCTCGAATAGCAAGGTTAGTAGATATTTTGACTATGTAACGGCTCAGTAACTGATTTTAATGGTCAGAAAATTGCTATTATGCGCCATAGAAAGGCAAGACACAAATAGTGCGATGGAAATCTTTGCATCGATGCCAGATACAGCCAAAAACGAGCCAATGACAAGATTCCTGATGTATAAGATCGCTATACAATCTGATTTGGTCGAAGTTGCTACCGAATGCCTTCAAATTATTAGCTCATCTACCACGAATGATCCATCTCTTCTCTATGGATGCTGTCTCTGTTCGATGAAAGGCAAGCACAAAACACAAACATTGGCAGCTCTGCAGCTTGTGCTGGAGAAGTATGATTATGGACCGCCTGCGCCTGTTCATCTGCCTTCCCTTTTACGAATCACTATTTCCATGACTTATCCTCTTCTCGAACAATCGATCAGAAAAGAGGAGGGCAATCCTGAAGTGCTGGTGGATAAACTATGTAAACTTTTTGAAGGAGGTATGTTACTCCCAGCTTATTTATGCCTTTTGCGGAATTGATTGAAGAGCAGCTGCCGCGTCAATTCGCAAGACCAGTAAAACCCCAGCAGGATCCGAGCATCTATGGACTGTAGTTGAGCTAGACTGGTTTTCAAAAAATTCATACAATACCGCCATCAAATACATATCTACGTGGCCGCCATATTACTCCTTGAGGATGTTGGTATCATGTATCGCGTTTATCGACCAATATCCGGCGGACCTCCCGGAACAAGTGTCCAAAGACTTATCACTACGCAAGATGTTTTGCGAGTTCTCAGCCGCGGTTACACTTGCTGCACTCGCCCGAGGCGAAGACAACATCGAAGCACAGCTACAATATTATCTCGAGCTGCGAAGCCATGTCAGCAAATTCGATCATCTATACGAAAAAATCAACGAGAAAATGGAAGAAGAGCAGGCCCAAGATTTGGTACAAAAGCTAGCAATGCTACTAACATTTGACTTCGAAGCTGCTTGCCAATTGAAGGCATGGGATGAGCTTGGTCAGATTGTTTTGAATGCGAATATCTGTGGAAGCATGCGTGCATATGAGCTAATGTCAAATTGCATCTTGTCGGTTCGAGCTCCAACAGACGGTACGTTCGTTCGGCCAAGTCCTGAAATTATTTCTCCAAATGACCAAGCTAATGTTTGGACAGTCTTTATTAATACACTCAAGAAGATCATTAACGAAGCCTGGGGTCTCGATGCGATAAACAATATGAATCTGGCCAAATACATGCGCTGTCTATTCCAAGCGGCCCTTGCAGAAAACCCCGAGATCGCAGAGCAACTCTTAGATCAGGTTGCTGATCATGCTGAAGCAGCCAAAGAGGTAAGCTGTTTTATGCCATATTTCGAGCATGGGACTAACAGTGTTCAGACAGACCAGCCCTATCCCGCCGAGGAACTCGATTGGATCGCTACCAAAGCTTTCAATCATGCCGTGGACCTCTATTGCAGCGAACAAGATGAAGCCTGTAGGACCTGGGCAAGCAAGGCTCTCAATATTTCCCACTTCTGCGAAGATGGCGGGGGTCTCGAAAGATTATTACAGGATAAATTGGTGGGGTTGAAGTTGACATAATTTGCGCATTTTTACATATGGGTGGTTTGATTGCTAGTTTTTGCAGTACATTTATAGGGGAAAGGATCTCTATGCTTTTATGGGCTAGCCGGTTTGGTGGATCTGGTTATTATTGCTTATATTGTTCTGCTTGGGAAGGAAAGGAAGAACATGTATACCCCGGGGTGATATTTGGCATCTTTGTGCTAAGGAAAGTAGGCTGTTTGTGGCACGCAGATGTACAGTATACAAAATCAACATACTGTAATAAAATAGCAATGTGTAGTTCTCAAGAACAATTGGTTACATATATAGCTTTCTAATTGAGGGATTATAGACGAGTCGCAGTCTCATGATTGCACTTATCAGAGCAAAAATATTGCTCGACTACTTTCTTGTCTTGACACCATCGCACGAGCTGAGGACGCAAAGATGCACAGTAAGGTCAGAGAAATCCCCGAACGAAGAACACCCTTATCTAACTCTTTGCCAAAACTACAACCGATCGATTATCCTTCATTGCGATTCAGGGACGCACAAGAATACGCAATATAGCAAGGGGTTTAGCGCAAACTTCTCACAAACACAAGGATGTCCTCGTTGCTCTCTCAACGTTTAAAAAAAGACGAACTTGCTAAGCTTTCGATGACTTAGAGATTCCTTCCGGTAATAGAACATATTTTCGGCGTATACCAAAAAAAGACGAACGGCGCTCTATATAGCATTAAGCGAGAATAGCCATGCCACCCCCCATACCTTCAATTCACCACTCGACCATCCCTCCAACACCTGCAACATGTACCGCGGTCCGTCCGTCCTTCACGCAATTCCTTATCACTACACCAACACAATGCCGTATTCACTCTAGTCGGAGATACGGCGTCGGCGGAACTCGCAAGCTCGAACCCGACCTCCGGTAAGATTGGCTGTACCTTATAGGAACAAAAACGCAAAGCTCTCTCGTCGAATCAGCAACACGGAAAAGTCCCGGCCTGACAAGCTGGGCGTCGATACTCCGCGATGGCCGTCGCGGAACTTTGTTGGTGCAGTCAGTTGGGAGGAAACTTGGTACTGGGCCCAGGGGAGACCCGACAGAGGCCCGGTTTGGGCAATTGGGGACCGGTTCTCCAACATGCCAGCTCTCGTGTTAGCTATGGTACGGATTTCCCTGGACGCCAGCTCTCGTGTAGCTATGGAGAATATCAGCGCCTTGAGCATCTGCGCAGCTCAGGGCCACTTTGGCCTACCTACCGGTAGAAGAACAATTCTTGAAAATCTCGTCTGGGGAGATTTTTAAGCCCTGAGCCTCGAGGAGGCTCAGGGTGGAGTTTTGCTATTTTGATCTTTGGTGATTTTTTTGGGGGGGGCGAGGGGGGGGCGAGGGGGAGTGGCTGCGTTTTTTAGATGTTGCCAGATGCTGGTGAAAGTTTTGTATTTTGCCATTTGATTTTCTGCTTCATGAATCACGGGGATTCTAAATACGCGCTGCTCTACTCTGCGAGAGACAGGAGGGCGTCTTTATTTATTTTTAGCTGCGAAATTCAATTTTGAATTTTTGGGTTGGGGATATTTGTAGGGCTCTGTTGTCATTGCGCTATCATAGCGAGGCGACGCGCGAGATTTTTTTTGCAAGGGATAGGTCTGGCTGGGATGAAAATTGCATATATCTTGTTTTGAAAAAATGATGTGTGAAAAATATGCTGGACTGGGTCACAATATTGAAGTGATGGGGAGCCTCTCGTAGGTTATTGCATTGAGTGCATTGAGTGAATGCCACCAAGTCTTATGTATAGCTGTTCCTGGAGTTTGTAAAGATTGGTAGTCGTGCAAATTCTTGAAGACCGAGTGGTGGGCTGAAGGCCAAATTCACGCTTTTAATATCTTTCTGCGTGTGGTGATTGCTGATTTGGAAGAGGGCGAGGCGCTGCTTTGAAGCTATGCCGCAAGATGGAGATTGTGATCTCTCTTTTTGGACGTATTCATATCCGCGAATGTTATAGCTGATAAGAAGATGCTTTCGTTAAGAGTGTCTGAGTGTGTTATTTTTTCTTAATCGAGAAGTCGGTTCCGCCGAGCTTTGGGGTCGAGCAGATGGTTGTTAGGATTGTTATAACACTTCCTAATTTATAATGCGATTTTGCAAATTTTGAGAAGCTACTTTTAATTGATCTGAGGCTTTTTACACTTGGGCAACGCCAAACAAAAATCATCTCTGTAGCTGTATGGCGTTTACTTGATGTAGACTTGCTAATAAGCGAGAAGGGGAGTTTTGAATTCCAATGCCCTGACTCCTGAGTATGGCACTATTATAGTAACAATTAATTAAGTAGAGTTGGTTCTCAATTGTAAAACGTAAGGAAGTTACCTTTAAAGGTGCTCTCTAGTAGTGGCAAAAGCAGAAAGAGGGAAATGAACGTTGTAGCGCAACGGCCTCGATTATGTAATTTCAGCTCTGGGCTTATCTCAGTAAACTCAGACGCTCTGTGGTCGTAGTTAGGGTGGTGGTGTTGTTCAGCCGGCCCCACACCCCACCCCGCCGACCGGGTGTTGTGATTGGTGGGTGGGGGTGGTCCAAGCGCAACAGCCCCAACCACACGACAACCTCTCTTTATTAGGGGGTCTGAGTTACTGAGATAACTCTGGGCCCCTCATCAGCCTCTGGCTGCAATAGGTGTATGAATGAAACAAACAAACAAACAAACAATTGTAAAACGTAGAATATGAAACATTAAATACACAAGTCTTGCAACTCGGACTTGTAGAACCTTTCTCGGTTGTCGAGGAACTACAACGCTCTAGAAAGTGGGGGAAAATAGAGACAGGTTTATGTAAGGGTGAAGGACAAGGCGAGTCTTGGGCCATCCAAAAGCCAAACTTACCAAAACAACTCCTTCCGCGTTTACATGAATTTGCGGCCTCTCGAAGCTCGACTTTCAATTTCCGAGCCAACGCTTGATGCAATGATGAAGTTGATGCAAGGCCGAGGCGTTGGGTGGCACGTGGTGACACTCCGCTACGGGTATCCCGCGAAAGACTTTCGCTGCCGCCTCTTGGGCGAACTCTCTTCAATTGAATGCAATACATATTCAGAACCAGTACGAAGTATATCCTCATCTTTGTCTCTACATTGTTCTCCGTTCGGATTGAGTTATGGAGTTTGACGAGATTATCGGGGTTTCTATGCCGGAGACTCATACAGGCCACGCCACGCCTCTGCAAAAATGACGCCGCCTGCAAGCCATCATTCACACCCCCCCTCCTTCGTTTGCTGTCACCCTCCCTCTGAGCGACGCGCATAATTGGCAACGAACAGTGGGATGATGTGCTCGGGATGATGCTCGGACGACTTCGCGAGGACCCTTGTTTTTGTGCCAATATCCATGCAGCTTTCCCCTTCCCGACCTTTTCGACTTGAACCTGCCATCCAGACCGTTTCCACTTCTCAGCGACAACATGGCGGAACCCACGCCTACAAAAGCACCAGCAGCGGCTTCTCCTGTCACAACTTCAGAGCCTGCACCATCCAATCCTGATCCTCCTGCAGACGTTTATTCACAGACGCAAGCGGCGCATCAAGCAGAGACGACCATCGAGGCGGCGATTGACGATGAATCTGATGGAGGATATGAGACGGACCAAGACTCCCGCGCATCGACCTCAATCTCTTCGAGTGTGCGAGACTATACCTTTGAACATGGCCGGCGATACCACAACTTTCGTGCTGGGCAATATAATTTCCCGAATGATGAACCCGAACAAGACCGCGAGGATATGAAGCATGCTATGATCGTCAATCTATGCGGCGGGAAGCTACATTATGCGCCACTAGACAACCCCCAACACATTATTGACATTGGAACTGGCACTGGAATTTGGGCGGTGGACATGGGTGACGAGTATCCTAGCGCAGAGATTCTGGGGATTGATCTGAGCCCAATTCAACCGCAATGGTTACCGCCAAATGTGAGGTTTATGGTGGACGATGCGGAAAGTCCGTGGCTTCACAAAGCAAACACATTTGATTTTGTTCGCGCACGCCACATGTGTTCCTCCATAAAGAACTGGCCAAAACTTTTGACCGAGGCATATGGGTAAGCTAGATTCTTTGCTACACTATGCGATTTACTGATCATTTTCTATTCAGAGCAACAAAACCAGGCGGCTGGATCGAGCTTCAAGAACTTCGTTTCCATTTACAATCCGATGATGGTACTATGCCGGACGATTTTGCTTTTAAGAGATTTTTGGAGCTTGTAGACGAGGCCCTAAAAGTCTTCGGCGTCGACATATTTTCCATGCTAAGAAACCCGCAACTCCTACGAGACGCAGGCTTTATCAACATCGAGGAGAAAGTTTTCAAAATCCCGCTCGGGACATGGCCGAAAAACAAAACGATGAAGCAAATTGGTCTATACTTGCGGTCTATCTCTTGGGATGGTTTACAAGCAATTGGCCTTGGCCCTTTGACGAGAGGAAAGAATTGGACCGCTGAGGAAGTGGAAGTTTTCCTGGTCGAAGTTCGGAAGAGTCTGATGGATAACTCGGTCCATTCGTATCTCCCCTTCCACGTAGTCTATGGACAAAAGCCCCTTTGAAGGGTCAAGCGAGGCATCGCTACCAATCTTTCTTTCAACGCAAGCTAAACACCGTTTCCCCCAATATATCAGACTCAGTCGTGTCTTACTAGTTTGGCACAACGAAACTCTGCACGAAAGCGGATCTCACACAGCAATGTGAGAGAGCGTTTTGGCCAATGAGTCCAAGAGTGAGAAGAGAGGCCCATAAGCCACGCCTTACCAACACTTGTAGTTGCGGCTGCATATGTGGAAGACCATTAAAAGGGACCCAATGTGGAAAGAGAAAATTTGGAGGGCATGCTCGGTGTGAAGATATTTACGTCAAGGTGATGATTGGTGGCTTGCTTCCACCTCTCCCACTTTCGGAGTGACTACTGCGGTTGGAGGTACTGCGAGGATTACCATCTCGTTCATGCAGGAGATGCTTGAGGTCAGTACGGCGTTGCTTGCCGTAGGTTGGAAGTACGTACCTACACCGCTGGCGGAGAAACTAGGGGGGAAATATATGGCGCTGCTAGCATTTATTGATATATACAGCCAATTGACGATGATTTAAACTAGTTGAGCTTCGAATGACCTGCTTAATATCATCTAGGAGGAGGAGACCTCTTACGCATGTTCATGCGATCTTGACGGCACCGTGATGAATCGATGATATTGTGCTAGCAATTCTAGTAGATCTGTTGAGTGCTAGCACTTGTATGTGAGCTGGTTCCCATGTCGGATTCCGTAAAAGAAGGGGGGTGGGCAGTCTGACGGCAAGACTCTCGTAAGACAATCTTGTCCGTAAGGTACTTCAACGCCGCGGATAAACTACCGGTACTTACGTGGCTGTTGGAATTTCAGTTGGCAAAGACAACTTTTCCCTATACTGCTAGTTGGTTATCAGTCTAACCCCGCAAAGAACAGTCTGCCAGATGATCCTTCTAATCTGCACAGAATGAACCTGCAGGTGAGATTTGGGGTGGTGCCCGTATTCGGTGAGGCCAGAAAGTTGCGGGGGTCGTTGGGAAAGTAAAGGTAGGTTGTTGTTTTTGAAGTTGGGGATGTTTATGCAAGCAGCACCTAAGTACTTTTCTTTTGGGTGCGTACAGCACTTGATGTTGATTCGTCTTTCGAGGGGATGGGGGTTGTGTGAGAGACTGCATTGTTGAGCTTGTTGGTGAAATGGCAGAATAGTTGAGGGAGTTGATGGTTACGGAGAGATTAAAGTAAGAGTTGGGGCCATAGCTCGTCGCACACTTAAGCGAAACACACCAAAAATCGCCCTTTTTACCTTGTTTTAAAATAATTATAATAAAATCAT
>QYAP01000760.1:0-22010 GCA_003988905.1 Hymenotorrendiella dingleyae
GGACCAGGCGATAGTCGTACGCGTGACTAAACTAGGCGAGCGGCGAAGCTGCACCTTAAGCGTACGACCCTAGGGACATTCACTCTGGATCCGTAACATCAGAATACTTTGCAAGAAGTTTAGAGAAGATCAATTAATTATTAGTTGATCTACTTTCAATTTATTTTGTGTTCTCTTTTAAGGTTTTTAAAGAACACAAGAATAATTTGAGAGGAATTCAGAGAACATCAATTGGTTACTAATTCATCTACTTTCAATTCATTTTATGTTCTCTTTTAAGGTTCTTACAGAATATGAGAACGCTTTAAACAGAAGTCAGAGAATAACATAAATTACTGGTTTACATACTTTCAATTTATCTTATGTTCTCTTTCAAATTTTGAAGAAAATCTAAGTAATTTAGGAGAAATTCAAGAGATAACAGAAATTGCTGTTTTATATGCTTTCAATTGACCTTATGTTCTGTTTAAAGTTCTTAAAGTATACAAGAGTACCTTGAAATGTAATTAGAGAATACCAAATAGCACAAGAAATAGGGCGTGTCAAGTGAAAATCCAGAGAGTTTTACTATCACAATTGGAGCTTGAAATTCATCTCTCTCAAAACATTCCAATTTCTCTGTTCACTACAACTAGTATTCTAAAGTGCAACTTGGCAACGTAACTCTCCAACCATTGCACGCTTCTCTGCCACAAAACTAATTACAATTTCTTATTGATATCTCCACGGAACTTCCTCTCCTGAAACTCCGAAAGTCTTTCAGTAAATATGTCTACCTTTTTCTGGGTAGCTTTGTCACCCAAACTACGCTTTGCCTGGTGTTCCTCAAAGTCATATGCCACCGGACTGACATCAGCTGGTGCATTGAGTTTACTCATATGCTCCTTGAAAATCTCGGCCGCATCTTTGCAGGCCACAAGCGTAGCCCTCGGCGTCCAAGGAGATTTGGGATCCAACAGGAGCGACACCATGTTGAAGTGCTGGACGATTACAGTTTGACTGTTTTCGCCATTAGGGCGAAGCCTCTCGTTGACCCACTCTCCACCGGAGAACTTCTCGCGCATGAGCCAGATAAGCTCAATGCACTCATAAGAAAGGCGGAAATAGTCGATGTCGAAACGTGGGGTAAGATCGTCCATGACATCGCGGAATTGGCTAAGTAGGTCCATCTGGGTGAGGCCGTATTTCTGCCTAGGATGGGTGTCTTTCCAAATCTGGTGGGCCTTGTAAAGTAGCGTTTCTGCATTTTCAAGGTAATCTTCCTTCAGCTCCAAATATTTCCCAATTTCTGCCACAATTGGAGGCGCATCGAGGCGGCTTATATTGATCTTGGTGAGATCGTCGTCATTTCGTTTGTCCTTGGAAAACCTGGTGGCTGAAGCTCCGTGGAGCAAAAGAAATCGATTCCTAATCTGCTCGGTATTCGTCGGAAGACTGCCGTTGAAGAGCTCCTTTATGTTGAGTTGGATTGCCTTATCCATCGCATGCCACTCTTCTGTGAGTAGCTTCTTCTGTCGTAGAGCATTGTAGAGGTGTGCCAAAGGTGCGAAGGCGGCTGTGTGGTTCGTAAAATGGATTCCAAAAGTATTAGAAACGAGAGCTACTCGAAGAGACTCCAGGCCAGCGTAAAGCGGGTTGTTCCTGCTGTGCGAATCAAACGCGAGTGGCGGCATGATTCTGCTGGAATCCGAACGATGAAACCAAGGTTTCATTTCCTCAGTCTCCATCAAACCAATCTTCCAGTCGTCTCTTCTATTCTCTTTGATAATTTTTTGTATAATCGCTTCCCCATTGAGGTATCCGCTCTTCATGTATTCGCAGCAGACAGGCTTATCCGAGGTGTCGAGACCTAGAATTGACTTTTGTGATGATAGTCCGATAGAGTCAGCTAGAATGGCTGCTCTGAGGCAAAATCTTGCGTATGCAGATTGTTGAGATCCAAAGGCGCTGCGAATATCCAAAGCAATACGAGCTGCAAATACGGTTGCGGTGCTGATTTCGTAAGGTATATAGACCAAGGCGTCGAGGGACCTAGTTATTCCATCTTGGACGGCGGAAAATTCATGTTTTCTCCGCTCCGAATCGACTTCCGAATTGTCGAACCAACCGGCATGTCTTGCATCATAGATATCCTCAATTGCCGGTTTCATGTGGCAGTATATTCTTGCATCGTGTAATAACTCGATGAGAAAACTGTCTTCTGCTTCCAAGATCGTATTTGTATCTTCGCCAGATGTTCCCCCACGAGCAGTGGGATAGATAGGCGGCATCCATTGCTCAATAGTAGAATTCCGATCGACCGCAGGACTTTTGAAGATACTCGTAAGGTAGTTGTGCAAAGTTTGATAAGTTGTGAAGAAACAGTCCTCTTGGATTGTCGAATCGACGTTGTCGAGGCGAGCCTGAGACAAAAGGTTTACTAAGTAGCCGTAATACCCTGCTTTTCGTTCACTTTCTGGTAGCGTCGCCAGAACTTCCTCCTCTCCTTTTTGCACAATTGTCAGTGCTAGTTCCGTCAGGATAGAAGCTGTCATCAAATCGCAATCTTGACTCGAAGTCGCGACCTTATTCCATGCATCATTTATGAACGCTCGTAGTTTCTTCAAGTCCTCGAAGAAGCAGAAGGCAAGAAACGGTCCATCGTCGCTCGTTCCGATGTCCAGCTCAAAATTATCTTTATTACTTGCGGGCGACTTCGCGGTCGACGGTGCTTTGGGTTGTATGCTGGGAAACTGGTCCTCGAGAGCCGACTCTTCCACCTTTAATGCTGCGAACCGGCCTCCCAGAGCTTCAAATGACCTTGCGTCATTGTCGTCTTTGGTATTAGGCTTGCTCTTGCCTTTTTGTTCCTTGGGGACGTCGAATAGAGGGCTTAAAATCTGGAAAGCCTCTTCTAGCACTTGAACGAAATGCTCATGTTGGCTGTGCCCCTCCTCTGTCGAAACAGTGCTCTTTCGATACCACTCGCCACATCTTCTACGGCCTTCGATGGCATGATGAAGTAGATATTGTATGCCTATTGGAATAAACACCTTCTTTGCCTTTTGCGCAACCACGAATTTCGCCTGGGTGATGAATTCTTTCGTTGAAATGACTTGATCGATCGGTGCGCGCTCGATCGCCTTCCCCTTCCCCTTCTTTCCCCCGCTCTTCTTCTTCGTAGGAGGTGGAGGTTGCGACGGTCCATCTCCACTGCCAAAGAACTGGTATCCACAAGATATTGCTATACAACGAGACCTCTAAGTTAGTGGCAATTCTGTAGCAGATGGCAAGGCATAAATGTGCGATGGATTCTCCACGATTTGAGGGGAAAACAAGAAGTATACAATGAGGAATACAACTTACCAGTACTTCCCAACCACGTCGTAAATGCGGTGGTATCGGACTTGTACCGCTTGTACGTTCCACTTAGCGATTCTGGAATCATGTTGTATGGTATTGCCAAAGCGGCAAAGAAGAGCGCAAATCGTGATGGTGTTGTAAGAAAGCAAAAGCAAAAGCTTTCTTGGAAAATGGTTTACTCCCAGCCTCGCCCGGTGCAACTATATTCCGGCATTCTCATATGTGAATTGACAGCGGTGATCTGTAAGTCCGAAATCCGATATCCGATATTTGCCAAAAACATGAAAGCACTAAGCTAGTGAATCAGGCACTTCATTCCTCTCCTGACAAAACTTCACCCCTTTTCTCACGGATATCAAACTCATCTACTATCATTATCGCTCTATTTAATCTATCCATTGTTGTAATTCAGAAGTAAATGGAAACAAATAAGAGATCGAAGAAACTTTAGTGAACAAAAAATAAACCCAGCTAAAATCATACCTTAAAACTGCATTTTCAAGGGAACAAGTAATCAACTGTGAATTATCGTAGGACGTGCCTAGTTATATGCAGGCCACTTAATTGCTTTCTCGCTATTCAATGATTCTGTATCTTTAATTATCCTCAATGAAATCATATTTTATGTCCACAACCAGCTTTATTCAGTGTAACCTTGTACTAGCATGAATTAGCTCTCCCATAAAAAGGCCCTTGTGAATCAAATGCATAAGTTTTGATACCTGTCATTTCTTAAAACCATCCAAATTATATCTTTCTAAAAGTGTATCTGTCGGTATAAACACGGTTACACCGGTTTTATACTCGAGCTGCGTCAATTGCTAGTGTACGGCACTGTTACACAGGTCCGTACATCTAGAGTTATCATTGTTCTTAGAAGTGCTATCTAGAATCGTGGTGTTGTAGAGCAGCGCACAGACCACCATGTGGCGTGTGCACAGCTTCAGTGCCTTTTCTACCGACAGTATCCTTGCTAAGTCCTCAAGTTGATAAGCGAGATATGCATGAAGACTCGCTACAGCACTTCACAAAATAATAAGCTACACCATATATTGTATAGAAACAAATAGTATAGGCAGGTTCAAGAAGGCTCAAAGAATGATAATAATGTTTACAAACTTAAATATTCCAAGTTAATGCAAAGCCTTTTTGTTGAAGCGTGTTCATTGATCGCGTGGTCTGCCCCTTTCAGTCTCTGTCTTTGGGCATATATATAAAACCCCACCCCTCTATCTTCTGAAATCCGAGGTGTCTTCTTTGCTATTTACCTTTTAGAGTTTTGGCACCCAGGATTTTACCAAACAGAGCCCATAATATGAATTGCCTTGAAAGTGCAGGTTTTCGTGTTCGTGCACGGGCCACCTACCCCTTTAAGACGTGGAGGGGGTAAAGCTTGACAGGGCAAACAGAGCTGCAGAGGAACAAATGTTTTTTATGCTCTAGAAGTTTTGGTTTGACTTGTCAAACCACAACAGAGCTGCATGAATCAACCAACAAAAAACAAGGATAGAACCTCTTATTCTTTGTCCACCAAAAGAATCCTTGAGTTCTTGAGACTTTTGTTTTAGCCCCAAACTACGGGTTTGGTGCAAACTGGAAGCTTGTAGAACTTATGATTGAACCTAGTAGTGCAAAAGAATGTAACGGAAAGGAGGTGAATGAGGGTTTGTTGTTTATTTGTAGCGCTGCTTGTGCTTTGCCCCCGCAGTAAAGTCTTCTTCATGCATCCGCTGAATTGGAATTTCTTTCTCTTCCAAAGTCAATTTCACAATCAATCAAGTAGCTTCTCTCTATCTCTTACTGCGATAAAAGGTGCTAGAAATCTCAAACCTGTAGGCACAGACAGAGAAACAGAGGCTCTGAAAGAGTCTCAGGTGAAGGGGTAAAATTATTGTCAAGGTATCGAGGGTACGGTAGAACTATCGATTGATAAGAAGTTGACTACCAGTGAGAGAAGAGGACCAGGGCCAGCGGAGGCTCAAGTAGAGGTTGAGGCTCCGCCGCGCCGGCCATACGCTAGTACCCACGAGTGCATGCCGGTAGAGCCTCAAAGCCATTCACCTGGATCCCGTCGCAATTATTAGAGGGAGATCGAAATGAGGAGCTAGATGAGAGTTGAAAATGAGGAGCAGAAATCGTTTGGTGGAATACTGTACTAACAAGGAGAGTAATAAACTTAGTAGGAGCGTAGCAAGAAGGTAGCAATAGAGATCTCGATCAAAGTACATAAGTATGTAAATACAAAAGTATGGGCCTCTCGCTAGTACAATTCCGCCTCCAATGACCATCACAACCTAACACTCGTTTCATTGAGAGCTGGCGAAACCGAAACTTCTGGAAATCCGCCATGAGCTAGGCCATCCAGTGCGTCCGCCGATTTACCCTTCAGACAGTAACTAAAGAAACTGTCTATCAAACCGGCCTCAATCTCCAATAATCTCGCTCCACCAATCGTTCCAGACTGGTTCCACAGCCCGGCAGGAAATTGGTCCCCAAGCATATCTCGTAGAATAGGGATATCCATAAATGAAATGTGTACTGTTCCATTGACGATGAACTCCCGACGAAAGCCACTCAATTTATACCAAAAATCAAAAAAGGTAGTGTCAGTCGATGCAAGATGGTCCGCAGCCCCTATTTGCAGAAAAGGCTTGCCGAGTCCCGTCTCAGTAACAGGACCCCAAAAGCCTCCGTCAAAATTCGCGCCACAGGCAAAGTTGGAGAAATTTGCAATCGTTTGCGCAGCTGTGGTACCGCCAAGCGAATGCCCAAATATCCCAATTTGATGAGTGTGAAGTGAGTCCTCGGAAGGATCAAGCCCCGGTATCTGCGACAGGATGGTGGTGTTTTTAAGAGCATTCGCAATGAACGTGACGTCCTCAACACGAATTGCCGTCAAGCCTGGCAGTTCGTAAGGAAAATTGTCTAGGTCTGTGGAGGCCCATGGTACAATCCTTCCGTCAGGAAATACTGTTACCATCGTATCGTAGGTGTGGTCGACTGCAACGATGATCCAGCCCTGACTTGCTAGATCCTCCAGCTCTCCTCTATACAGATAGCGCGATCCACCCAATCCATGGCTAAAAATAAGCAATGGAAAGTCGGTGTCCCTGATAGGTGCTTTGAGATAGGATTGAGTGACAATCTGCATTATTTCGGTAGAATTGCCGAGGTAGTTACTGAAGGTAGAAGCAAATATGGGATAATTGAAGTACGGTGCTAAGCTATAGTTGCCAGATTTGATAGTGTCCTCAGACGTCGGGTAGTAAATAGACACCATGAGATCCCGTGGGGTGGGAGTTGATACAAAGGGGTCGTTTCGCGAGTAGTCGATAAGCTCTAGGTCTACAGTTCTGACTGGGTATTGACCGGTGAGATTGGGGAGCTGGAGAGCCGTGACTCCAACGGCGGCGATTAGCAGACAAATAGTATAGTGTATCATTTCAGAAATTTCGGTGGTATTAGTGTTGTGGAGGAATGGCCAGTTTCAAAGCTTAGCAAAGATATCGAAGTTGCTTCAATTCTAACATAAGCAGCAAGGAAGAAGTAATGATGATCTCTGGGTTAACCCCGCTTGAATCCTTTTAACCAATTTACCCATTGGATAGTGAAATACCGGAACGTGTAACCGAAATGCAGATCAAGGTAGAAGACCGTGACCTAATAGGCTATATTTCGATGTCGTCGCATCATTGCAGGTGAAGTCATGGGTAACGAAACGTAGCTTATCGCGTGTAGCTGCTAGGTAAGCTGACAAACAAGCAAGGAAACCCTCCCATTCAAGTATTTTATATGGAAATAGGCCTCCAGCACTAATATCAAGCACAGCAAAATCAATACGCAAAAAAAAAGGGAAAAAATCATTGGCAGTCCCTGGTGAAGAGTTTTCCATAGCCACAGTGCCACCGATATACCGTATAGAAGAGACAGTCACCGATATTATAACACTGAAGAAGCATCCGCAGAAAGGAATACGCTCAAGAAATCGATGTTGCCAAAGTGCACACAAGATAAAGAACGCTGCCAAAAGACATTCATCTCGATTCCAAGACCAAAGTAGGATTTGAAAACCTGACGACGGCTTTTTTCGACGCGACCGAGTTTGATCAATCTCGGGATCAGCCTTGAAATCGACTGGCTTGTGGTATTGACTTAAATTGCAAAGCATGACTTCATGCCTGAAGCTCCAAGGTTAGCAGGATCCATCCGCGCTTTGATGAAAAAAAAACTTCCGGCAGATCTGCAGTTTTTGTCTTTCTCGGGAGGTGTTGTGAGTTGACTACGCTGCCTGCTGCTCCACTGCTCGTAGTCAGAACGCACGGACCATCACGCTAAGAAACGACCCCTGCAGAAAATTGTTGGTCGACTTCGAGAAAAAAGTTATGAGGATGTAATTTTCGTAACATCAGCAAGATGCCACGCCAAACCTCCCAAAAACGGAACGGGGCTGGGAAGAATCGTGAGGCCCAAGAGCAAAGGAATGCGAGCGGTTCAGAGGACGAGAATGCGCAAATCGAGAGCGACAACGAAAGCGTAGACCTATTGGAGAAGGATGCGGAAGAGGAAGAGCTGGACCGACTTGTGCTGGGAGATGGAGGTGCTTTCAAAGCGCAATTGAATTCCGAATTTACTTACGGCGACAATGATGACTTGCAGGATGAAGAAAATGTCTTTGGAGAAGAGGAGGAGGGAGATGGTGATCTCGAGAATGTGGATGATGCAGATGTAAGAATACCCCGCCATGAATGACTGCGCCGACGACTAACTCTTCGAAAGCTTTTCTTCCTCGACGCTGGCCCATCAGGCATTGATCCGCAAAATTTGGTTGTACCTACAGTATCCGAAGAGGTGGGAGATGCCCCGGCGTGGGAGGACAGCGACGACGAACGGTTAACAATATCTCTTGCCGGTAATCCTCGTCTACGAAAGCTTCGAGTCAACGAGAACGAAGATACGGTCAGCGGGACAGAATATACAAAGAGGTTACGGCGACAATTCGAGCGCATGAATTCCGTTCCAGATTGGGCGAAAGATACACGGCCAACGAATAGGCGTCGCAGGTCTTCAGCAGGTTCCGATTCTTCACTATCTTCGAATGATATGGATGTTGATGAGGAGGAGCTTTCGACTCTGCCACTAGCACGCTTACTGCAAGATGCTGGAAGTTTGACACGGACACTCGTTAGCAGTAATAAGCGTCCGAAACTGCGCCCAGAAGTCCTCGATATCCAGCGTACACGCGATATATCACTTGTTCAGCCCTCTGCGATATCCTCATTGTACTTTCACCCCGAATATCCTGTTATCCTTTCGTCTGGCCTTGCGTCGACCCTTTACCTCCACCATATCGCGCCTACCGCTCATCCGACACCAAATCCTCTCTTGACCTCTGTTCATATTAAAAACACACCATTACATACATCAGCCTTTCTCGGCCCGAAGGGCGACAAGATATACTTCTCGGGACGTCGACGTTATTTTCACATTTGGGACATGCCATCTGGAACAGTTGAAAAGGTCACACGAGTTTATGGGCACAAAGACGAGCAAAAGAGTATGGAAAAATTCAAACTCAGCCCTTGCGGAAATTATATGGCTCTTGTTGGCACTTCGAAGAAGGGTGGAGGACTTCTTAACATTCTTAATGCATCCACAACACAATGGATTGCTTCGGCTCGAATAGAAGGCAGGAATGGTGTTGCAGATTTTGCGTGGTGGTCTGACGGAAAGGGGCTGACGGTTGTCAGCAAGACAGGCGAGGTTGGAGAATGGAGCGTGGAATCTCGCTCATTTGTTGCACGTTGGATTGATGATGGCTATGGTCCTACAGTTATTACACTTGGTGGTAAAAATGGGCCTGCAGCCCTCGGAGGAGACCGGTGGATAGTCATTGGCTCTCAAAGTGGGATCGTCAATATTTACGACCGTCGGGCTTTCCTCTCCCCCAAAAGCGAGATCGCAATTCCCGAAAGACCATCACCCAACAAATCTTTCGAGCAATTTACAAAACCAACGAGTAATTTGGAGATCAGTCCGGATGGTCAATTACTTGCCTTCAGCACTCAATGGAAGAGAGATGCGCTAAGACTGGTTCACTTGCCTAGTTGTACGGTGTATAAGAATTGGCCAACTGGCCAAACTCCACTTGGAAGGATAACAGCTGTGGCGTTCAATGGGCAGAGCGATATGTTAGCTGTTGCAAATGAGCAGGGGAAGATAAAGTTGTTTGATATTCGAAGTTAAGATAGTTGGTTAATGAAAGTTATGATACCACTATGTTTTGCTCTATGTTTTGCTCTGCGGCTGATCTACTGTGAACCTGATATTGTAGGAGAGAAGTGCTCAACGATCATTGTGGTTTGTAAGCCGCGTTTTTTCTCGGGAATAAGCTAAGCTAATTGCGATTCGAATTCGAAAGACTCACTGCCATCACCGGTATGGCCAATCTACTTGCCATCCAAAATTCGTACCGGGTAAGTCTGCTTTATGCGTTTCAAATTTGTATGACAAGTTAGAAGTCCTTACCCTCCTGCATTGCTGCGCCTTCGAGAAGTGACGTACTGGCGCCCATTTTCTGTTATTATTACAGAATAGGGTAGTCTAGAGAGAAGAGATATCTACTGGCGCCAAGCTCGCTTCTTGAAAAAGAAACTTCAGACGACACGGATAGTGTCAATGGCACCAATTAAACACTACAGTAGATCGATTTCTTACGCTATGATTTCCCAAAGGTTTTCAGGCATCTCACTTAAAACGTCCAATTCGAATTTTGGGTAGTTGAACGCAGTGAGATTGGGATCATTGGGTAAGCTAGTAGGAAGAACATATCTTTGTCTTGCTGGATAGTCCACCGCTATCAAGCTGTCCAATGTGTAATTTCCGCGATCAAAGAAAATCCTCCTTGGCCTATACCGACACCGATACTGATCATTATCAGGATAGAAGTTTTTGAAGTCTTGAAAGACAAAACCGTCGCAAAAAATGCTATGATCAACAACCACTTCTTCACCTTTTTTCCTTGTTCCCACACCCTCAATCTCAGTGTCACTGGAAATGCACAAACCAGGATCTTCCCATTTGTCCATCAAATAATCAACACCTCCAGAAGTTGAAACCCTTCTCACTGCATATTCTCTTCAGTTCACCACGTCGCTCCGCTGTGACAAAGCAGCCTGCGAAAGGCCCTGCCCACACGCGAGCAGGACCCATCCATGTTCCTAGCAGGTATTCAATGTAATCGCTGCGGTCCTCAGGGAAACCTCCAACTGAGCTTGGCCAGCCACTGCCATCTTTGTTGCTGGAAATTGCATACCGATGTTTGCTGGCTATAGTCTTGATGTACTTTTTCTCGATGTCCCAGAGTGTGTGACATGTCAGGGCAAGACAGACGTAGGGAGTGACCATGATCGCAAGAGTGTGTTTGCTGTCAAGCATATTGAAGATAGAAATGATGATCTCTGTCGGAAGTGTGATGAGAGTACACTTTGGCGCCCGATCTGCAGCCTGTTCGCGATCGGTTGCCTTTGAGATTGCTAAAAATTATTGTCAGTCCACAATCAAAAGCGCATTAATAGATTGGAAGGTCACACCTTCAGTCGCAGACATTTCGTTGATCGGAGGAGGTGGTTTTCTCTTGTCGCGTTTTGGTGATGAGATAGGTTGGAAATGGTTGATGTTCGATAGATTGTGTTGTTGATGCGGAAAGAGAAAAGAGGGCCGGGCAGCGGAGGCTTTCATCAGCCAACAAGCAGCAAACTTCAGTCACTTGAGTCCCGCCAGCATAACAAACTTTAGTTTATGGTATTAGAGCTTTCACAATTGATTAGCAGAAGGTGTTCACTGGGTAAGTCACTAATGTTAAGAAATTCTCACAGGAGGTGACATGGATCTTGGCTATTGCTTGCTATCTGGTACCTTCCGCCATCAAATGGTCTAGGTAGGTTACTAGGCATAAAATCCTCCAGCACAACTCGGGAGAGGGTTTGGAAGAAACGTTAAGTTTTTCCACGCAAAATTCAACTCGATTCCAATAATCCATGTTCGTTTAATAGCTTCTGCCCATCCCATGATGTCCGAACCCACCTCTGACCACCATGTGGTTGATATGGTGCAACCACAAAGCTGCCATCATCCATGGGGGTCACCTTTCTCTCATAAATCAACCTTTGCTCGCCCTCAATTCTTCGTCCCAGGTAGACGCCAGTGCCAGTCAGGATCGCCTCGAAGTCACGATTCTCTAGTACGTTCAACAAATATTGAACACCCCACTGGTCAAAACCCATCTTCACAATCGCTTCCTTTAAGAGTTCTCGATTTCGCGCATGGCTAACGAAGTGATAAACGTGGCACACTTGAGGCCATACGTGCCCAGGAGCCATCCATGTCTCCAATAGTCTGGAAAGGTTGCTATAAAGCGGGCAAAACAGATCAAATGGTGGTGAATGAGTTGCTTTTGTTTCTTGATGAATGCGAGATATGAACTTGATGTATTTTTTTTCGATTTTCCAGAATGTGCGACTGGTGAGGGCGAGACAGACGGTCGTATCGTATCGCATGTGTAATCGCATCTCTATTTCACATTTGGTCTCGTCCTTGCCAAGATGCTCGTCGTCGATCATATTGAAGATGGAAACGATAGTCTCGGTAGCGAGTTGGGTGAAAATCCATTCGGGTGCTTGGTTTGTCACCTCCGGGGTTTCTACCGAGTGGCGACGTCAGTCAGTTCATGATACGAAATCTGGAAGTTTGTGGAGGAACTCACTCATGACTTCAGACATCTTTTTAATGAAGGAGCTGGCCTGAGTTGCAATGAAGACTCGCCTTCTCTTGGTTGTCTCTATTGCGGCAACGAGGCGAATTGGATGGGCTGGAGGTTGGTCGCGCGCGGGCGATTCGATGGGATGTAAAGTTGGTGAAGAATTTCAAGAGCCGGGAGCTGGAAAAATCTATAAGGTACGCGCTCCGCATGGGCCATGCGCTAGTGACGTGTGTATTTTAACTTTTAGCAAACATACAACAAACTTTAGTCAACTTCATTCCGGCGCGTCTTCAGGAACCACCGACATAGGTAATCACCTAGGCCAAATTTCGGGGTTTTCCAAGTTTGAACGGAGCAGCTCCCTACTGTATAGTTCGTCAAAGGTTCCCGATGCATAGCAGGGCAACCTGGCTATCTGCAAACATCAAAGTTTCAATCTCTAGTCTGTTAATCAGGATTCCTCGCATATCCGCTTTGCTGCCGCCAGATGGTCTGTGCTTCGATTTCCCTGGTTTTCAAATAATCATAACTTATTATTTCTATGTACTAAATAAAGCTTGTTTGGAGAATGCGATTGAGAATATCCTGAAGTATATGTTAAGCAAGTCTTTCTTTTTCAAATTATTCATTGGGTGCTTAAAAGGGGATGGAAATCATAGTTTTCAGGTTCGCTTATGATTTTGGCGAGACGCAACTCTGCGGCAGCGGAGAGGATAGTAAAATTAATTTAGGAGGTACATACACTTCCTGATAATTAATCAAATCAATTAACTTTCACATACTAAACAGTAGACATTCAACACTACGAAATCGCCCAAGAGTTATGTCATGTCTGAAATATCGAGATTCATCAAAGATTCTCTGGCAACCCTTCTAGCTTCCTCTGCTCCAGCGTCTCAAAAGCTACAAGCGAACAGTGTTAGGGGGTACGTCGCTAAAAACAAGAAGCTTTCTCAGGTGCTAGTACAGTAATAAAATCTTCCGAGGCAACTCGAAGGAGGGTTTGGCAGGGATGTGTAGTAGTTGAGATGACTGCAAAATAAACCTCCGAATACCGGTATGAGAATATATTTTAAGGTAAGAGGCCTATTGGTGATTCAAGAGTACGCACCCGCGCTAGTAAACCTTCGGACCGTCACCAGATCTTCCACCATTCCCTCATAAACGTTCAACAACGAAGTGGCTATAACCACCAATAGCCATATCAAACTTCATGGAGACCTTTTGCTCATCAACCCATTCCGTCTTTCCGCGGATCTTGTGTTTTCGTCGGAGAACAACAGAATCCCAATTTTTAGGTCTGGCCTTCACATCTAAATCCCCCAATTCCTTCAGCAAATACTCCACCATCTTCTGATTGAATGAAGTGCCAGAAGAAAAATATTTCTTCTGCAATTCGCGATATCGTGCAGGCGTAACGAAACATAGCGCGAATGGAGCGGCCCATATGCGCTCTGGGCCCATCCATGTTCTCAACAGTTCGTGGAGGTCGCTCACGATGAAATCGTCACAGTCATTAAAAAGAGACCGGCACTCTGGCCAGAGCCAGTGATTTGTTGGGTCGTAAATAATTGGTTCTCCACTTGCACTGGATATGGTCTTGATGAGTTTTTGCTCTATGTTCCAAAGTTTATTGCATGTTAAGGCTAGACAAACCGTAGCATCATAGTTGAGGAACCCGAACATGATCGCGATGATTTCGTTAGGGAGTTTGGTGAGAGCATGTTTTTGCCCTGGTAGTGCCACATCTGGGGTTTCTAAAAATTGGCGCGTGTTAGTCGGGATTCAAGACGTGCGGATAGATTGAAGCAGCGTTTTCGATGAGGGACTTACTCGTGACTCCACACATCTTCTTCATTCTGTCGAAGTATTGATGGAAGCTGCAATTAATCCAGATCCAGGTACTCTTCATGTACTTGGTTATGGGCCAGCACATTCTTTTTTGGGCATGCAGTTTGATACCTTTCAATTCACTACACCTCTGTATGAACGAGTCCAAGTGACCAATTTAAAATTTCTTTTGCTTTCTTTTCGCTGTTTCGATTGCGGTATCGAGGCAAATCGGAAGTAGGCTCAAGGTAGGCCGGGAGAAGGCTGGAGGCGACGTGATGAGTAGAAAGTTTGACTAGGAAAGAAAAAAGATGGTGGGAATTAGCGGAGACTTATAAACGCGGCGCATATAGTCCGCGTACTCTTGGCGCAAACGCCAGAACTCCATTCACTTGATTTCTGGCACATTCTTCATTATTCCTTAGTTACCTTCGAGGTGGTGAAGTGTTAGATGGCACTCACGAGACGGACTGTGGAATAAGCTGCCTTTTCTACTATGCCTACTTTGGTAGTTGGGAAGGTTTCCTGAACATGCCTATTCCAGAACGACGAATAAATCATACGAAGGAGAGGAAACCGAAGTTTTCTTGTCTGACACACAGAAACAACTTGTTTGTTTCAAGTTATTTTTGCAAGTGCAGTACTAGGAAAACCCGAGACCCTGAAATCTCGGCCAAAATCGTGATTCGTGCTAGAACTTTTTGAAATGTCAAAGATGAAATTTTCACTATTTATATGATAGTGGGGGCTAGCGTGTAAGAGAGTAGCTTGGGGTGAATATCTTCATGTTGTGAAGTCTTAGTCCTTCAATCAAAAAATCCTGCATGGTCAAATAATGGAATTTTTAAGCCTCGCAACGTTTATCATTAGTCTGGATATTTGGTGATGGACTGTGGTTCTCGGATACCTCGTACGATTCGGGATATTGGAAGCCATAATCTCAATTACCGAAATCAAGGAGCAGAAAATATGATTAAGATAAGTCAGCAATATTAAGGAAGAGGCATCAATAGTAACATAGTAGATTTTGGTTTGTTACTACCGAGTAATGTATAAGGCTAATTCACAACGTAACCCGGCGTCCTCCCATACTAAGAGATCAGGACCAGGACTTAACAACGAAACCCTCAGGACCACCAGGAGTCAAACGTTTCAGGTTCCCCTTCCATCCATGTCTCAAATCAGGAATTCGAAAGACATAAACGACAAGATTACCAGGTACCACCTGCATCTTAGGATCGCTTAGTATCTTCATCAAGTGTTCAATACCCCGTTGGTTAAAACCCATCTTCGCGAATCCCTTCTCCTGTATTTCCCGGCATCTCGCAACAGTGGTAAACCGAGCTGGAGATCCTGTGAAAGGGTGGGGCAAGACCATCGGTTCCATCCAGGTCTTCAAAAGCCAAGGAAGTTTGCCTCCTCCCTTTTCACGCCAGTCATATGACAGATTTGCTGGCTTGCGTTCGCGGACGATAGTTTTGATATATTTCTTTTCAATTTCCCATAGGGTACGGCAGGTCAAGGCGAGACAGACTGTTTTGTGGAAGTCGAGAACTTCGAAGATGGAAATGATGACCTCGGGGGGAAGTTTAATGAGAGTGCGCTTTGGTTCCTGCGACATTACAGCCACTTGATATAGGTATCAGTTCACGACTCAAGATTCTTGGGTAGGTTGGAATGGCTTACTCTTGGTCTCGGCCATTATCTTTATCAAGGACTTCCCGTGGCTATTTCTGTGGGTGTATTTCGGGGAATCGGAGACAGCTTGATTTTGTGTAAAGTTGGTTGCGAAGGAGAAAGGCGGGGCAGTGCCAGAGGAGACTAATATGCGCATTACGCACGGACCATGCGCTAGCAGTGCCAGCACTATAATTAAACAAGCGCCAGATACCATTCACCTAAGTCCCGGCATGATGACTCCTTCCATTTGAGATATTAAATTTTTTGAAATTGTAACGCGAGATGATTTAACACGGTAAGCCAACAAAAATAATCCGAGAAGTGAGAGTGAGACGGTAGAGCTTTGGTTTATTACTACCTACTACCCAGCAATCCAAAGTTTCCTCTCTCCGTAAGAATCAATTCCCTCGGCCCATGAACCAAAAAGCTCAATGACGTCTCCGCTTTTCCGTGATTTCTCTCTGCATCAACCTCAAAACTTTGAAAGATAAGGGGAAAATCATAGTCAAATGCCACAAAGACACCGGAGTCTCCCAATTCCTTTAGCCATTATGTTGAAGTAAGCACCCTCAGATTCCGCCGTTCCACTGCAACTTCCATTCTTTCTCCACTTCTTCCTTCAACTCCTTCTTTCGCTCAACAGTAACAAAACGTTGACGCGGAACCCATGATTCGTAAGGCCATACTAGGGGGGCCATCCAGTCTTTCAGCATCCACCAAAGGAAGCTGTCAGGAGGGAAACCATAACCGAGGAGCTTTTGCTCTTTTGAAATGAACTTGACGAGTTTCTTTTCGACATTATACAGGGTACGGCAGGTTAAGGCGAGGCAGACAATTGCTTCGTGGCCCATATTAGCAAGGTAGGAATGTCTGTCTTGGGCACGATAGTAATAGTACTCATTCGCAAAGACCTCGAAGATTGAAGCGATAATTTCGGACGGGAGTTGGATGAGAGTACGCTTTGGCACATCGAGTGTTGCTATTGCTGATATAATATTAGCTTAGAAGTTTCCTATGCAAAATCTATGGTAGTGGCAGTGGTGTAGGAAAGGCTTACCCTGGAGTTCCGACATTCTTGTGTTCAGGTAAACTGTCAAGATTTCAGGATGTTTTGTTGTTGTTATTGAAGGTCACTGGTGGGTCCGGCTCAGTGCTTGTTTTTGTAGTTATGAAAGGGAAAGCTTAGAGATTCAAGAAGGCTATTATACCATATCCCACAGAGCACAGACCAAACACTAGAAGGACGCTACCAAATACAGCCCAACTGCCACGTATTCACATTAAATGGGTCCAATATTTATCTGTTTTTGTTACATCATACACTTCATATTTCTAACCTTTTCACTCCCATCAAGTCAATTACACAAAGTAATAAACCTATACTTTCCGTGACAATTATTTTAATCTACGGGCCTTTATAGTACCTCAGACCACCAATCCGAAGAATTACGAGGAACGTAAGAGCAGTCAAATGTAAATTCTTTTCGAGATTGTAGACATATGCGCGATGAGAGTGGAAATTTGTCCCCGACAGATGAACCTGACAACCACCAAGCTGATCTCTTCGGCAAGAATAGTCACTCGCTGGTCATAGATCTACCCGAGCTACCGTAGGGGTCGAATTTGTTTCGCTCTAATAATTTGAGGCTATTTCCAGTTCTGCCTTTTAGAATTCCATCTTCCTGTGGAAGCTATCCTTTAAAAACAAGGTGTTTCTGGCGGGCCAGAAAGGGGGGAAACTTGCTTTCCTATGCCCTCCTTCGTTCCTCAGGAAGGCATAAGAAGCAAGTTTTATCCCCCTTTCTAGGCTCTAGTGCTCGTAATTTAGGAGGCTCGCAAATGTTACCATCCTGTAGCCCATAATCGGAAGTCCATTCTCTCAAATTTTGGTGGCGTAGTGGCTGTTGTGGAGGCAATAGAAGGTGTAGGAATAGAGTGTAGTCTTGAATGCCAGAGGGGGAGAAGTACGTGTATGCGGCTCCTCCTGTGGCTTGCTGAGGCTCAACCTCGGCATATGGCAGGTGGCTCGATGCGCCCTCGATTTTGCCTTCTGGGCCTTGCGCAACCACGAATAATAGACCGATTTTAATAATTTAAATTGTTCACGATAGCTTCAATTAATCAGAGTATGTATAATAGTTTATTTAATTATCCGCCCGTTGCGCATTATAGAACCGAATTAAATTGATCGCGATGTATTCTGGTTACGTTTTATCGTGGTATGCCTGAGGCTTAACATCGGCGTATGCAGGTTTGGTAGGAGGTGCGCCGCCGATTTGACTACTACGTCGTGCGCAACCACGAATAATCGATCAATTTCGATGCTTGAAATTGATCACGATAGCTTTAATCAAATGCGTCGTGTATGCCAGTTTATTGCATCATCCATTCGTGGCGCATTGCGGAAGTGGAATTAATTTAATCGCGATGCATTCTGGTGGCGTTTTGTTGGGGTGTGGCTAGGTGCAGAATCCTGTGGCTTGCGCGCAGGTCACGTTACGTAGCTTTTGTACCGACCAACCAGAAGGCGTCGCTTAATTTGAGCTTAACTCCGATAATTTTCGCCGCCCTATCGGGCATAAGGAAAGCAAGTTTCAATTAATTTCTAGCGATAAAACGAATTACGGGGGAGGTAGCGGTTTACTTATAACCGAAAGAGTAAAAGTTTTCTCCCGCGGGCCGGTGCGCTGGCTGCATCCTACCGCTGCAAGACGGTATCCCCGACCTCTCATTTCATACATTAATCATATAACGACATTGTATCATGATGAACCCTTTATTTCTAGGCTCCAAATTTATTTGTTCCGTGAAAAGAGGAGGGGGTAGTTGGCGCTAAGCGAACGAATTTACTGCCTCACGACCATAGAAGTGCGGGGTCCAAATAGGCTCCTGTTACCAAGTTGGAGTCCCTGGAATTACTGACTTGGTCTTATATTTTCAGTTAGATGGCATAAGGGAAGCGAAATGGTAAACCAGTTTCTGCGTTACGTTCACATTCATTCTCTGTTGTCTAATAGGGGTTCAAGAGGTCGGTATTGACATTGAATACAGATTCAACGATTTCCTAAGGAGGAAATACTGCAGATAAAGCTATATCCTCTTGCAATATTTCATCTCCAAAGGTTTATATAAGCCAAAATGCCCCGCTGCTGAGATGTAAGGTGGCGGATATGATAAAGCGGGAGAGTCACGTAGATGGCACGAACGAACCTGCGAACTTTTCAAGTTTTCAACACGCTCTCGTATTAATTAGACTATAGTCTCACCTTCTCCCCAATTTTGATCTCAATTGTCTGAGACATTCTGGTACAATAAGCCGTAAAATGAGAGAGGTGCAGGTGATATAATAGGTATCTCCTACTGTATTCTGGTCTTTCATTTTAACCCCATTTCTCAAAGATATCCTGATACAATAAGGCGGAAAATGAGAGTGATAAAGGTGATACAAGCGTAATCTGCTATTTTGATCTTTTATGTCAACCCTAATTCTCAGAGATATTCTGGAATAATAAGGCTTAGAATGAGATAGATAGGCTGGACATAATCCTAATCTCCTTTTTTAATCTTTTATTTAGATTTAAATTCTCTTTTAGAAGTATATGATAATAAGTTATGAATTGAAATAAGGAGGAACTATAGACTAATGCTATGATTTTATTGTAAATGATAAACTTTTGGATGTCTTGGTAATGCAAAGAAAGGGCTATCCATGAGAATGGGAATCATAAACTGAACTTACAGAGACATATACCTACTTACTATCATATTGGCTTCTTCTCCTTTAGTCTTTTATTTAGATCTCAATTCTTTTTTAGAAGTGTGTAATGGCCTAAGGGACGTAAGATAATATGAAGTGTAAGTAGTTGAATTGATGATTGTGGACGATTCCACGGTCGGAAAACGTTCATTTATAGCTTGTTAGACGGCGACGTGGATGGAAGATTAAATGAGCGAACTCAATGGTGGAATTTGCACGTCGCTGAAGCCCGGAGAATCGTTCCGAAAGTGTGCTTTCTGCAAAAATCGTTTTAGCTGTTGGTTGAGCGCCGACGACATCAGCGTGGACACCAGGGCCTAGGAAGGCTCTTCTTTAATAGACTCCACTGCAGGAGAGCCTTCTACTTCCTCTGCCGGTGCCTATCGATCGGTGATGGTGGTTTTTTGAGGTGCCATTTTGGAATTTGGCTTTGAGGCTTTTTGATAAGGAAATGATGTTCGATTTGGAATTCGAATATAAATTAAATGGCTGGTATAAGCGTCAATATGAATGTACTAAGATGTTTATATATAGGTATAGATCTTGTTGCTTTGCTACCAATATGTAACGACCAAAGAGACGTAAGATAATGCGAAGTGTATATGTAGCTGAATTATCGTTACAAAGTGTTTGACAATAAGTCTCACGTGTCAAGCCCCTACTGTACTTGTATCTCCTGCTGCAACCACGTCTCAACTTCAAATTCCAGTACCCAAGTCTCTATTTAATATTTACAACTCCTGTAGTTGAATCGGAACCTTCAGCACCTGCAGCTTCTACCCCTGCTGTTGAAGCTGCAACTTCCTTTTTCGGAGATCGGACACAATAGGAATCTGGTAGTTTTAACGAGCATTCTGGATCGGATGGAAGTGATAATGGAGGGGGTGATCATGAATACGAGGGAGAGGAGTAGGAGTATCGATACGAGGAATACAAGGAACAAAATCATGAATACGATAATAGAGGAAATGATTACTATGACGATGGAGGATATAATGGAGATAATGATGGAGGAACGTTACTTACGGATATGATTGGTTAGTTTTCTTACCGTATTTGTTTTGTAGCGAAGATGCTACCCTTTTCTTTTCAGGGGGAAGCTTCTTGCTTTCGTAGTGCTTTTGCAGCACTTGCACTTTGTACACCTCTGCTTTTGGGGTTCGTATTTATTATTCCTATTCGCTTTCTGTTTTGAGCATTCAAGTTGTTTGTGAGTTTCTGCTTTGGTGCTAAGCTCTACCGTATTAATTGGTTTGCACCCCCCGGGGCTGTCTTCCGATTTAATGGGGCCAGTATTGTCTATTACTCCATATTCTAATAATACTTAAAACTGAAGTACTAATAAAGGGGTAATAGGGTAAGTAGATTTTTGGGAGAAAAAATGGATATCTCGAATGAATTCAAGCTCAAATATAACTCCTACTCTATTTAGAGCGCCAGGTCCCACAGGAACTTCAAACTACCCGATGGAGAGATAGCCCTAGGGGCCGCAAACCAATTAATACGGTAGTTATTTGTTTATTGATGTCGAGGGCGACGCCGTCTTTCCAAAATGGGCAATTTATCACGTGGACCTTTGGCCACGAATAGGCTGTAGGGCTACCCCTGTGCTGCTGCTGCTATGTATGGGCCATCTTGTAGACTAGCCTTCCTTATAACTTCGCTTTCAGTGTGAGGGTTGAAGGCAACCCATGATGGTGCTCGGGCCAAGGCCCTCGCTTGGCAGAAGACTCTATACTGTTCTACTTCTTTCTATCATCTTCTAGATTTAGTCCTCATGCACTTCTTAATTGTTCAATAGAAACCTTACCTTTTGAGTTATCGAGGTCTGGCCTCTCACATTCAGACCTTAAACCTTTTTATTGAGTATCCTAGTATCTCTGTGATAATAAGCTATAGATTGCAAGGAAAGGTAATTATAGACTTGTTAGTATCTTATCCATACATTAGGGGACATCTACATGGGGGGGTCCATAAATCCTATATGATCGACGTCGCTAGGACCACTTAAAACCCCCTAGACCTCGCTTATATAAGGGCACGGCTAGAATATGCCCCTCAAAAGCTATGAGAATATAATAAATTTTTGAAATTTAATCTGAAAAGAGGGTAATATAATAAACAAGAATCTGAGCTTCTGGAAGCTATTTTTATTTGGTTTTTAAATAAAGGTTAATAAAATCGAAGCAAATTCCAGTTCATGCTAAGGTCTACCCTTGTC
This sequence comes from Hymenotorrendiella dingleyae, assembly GCA_003988905.1. Classification (NCBI taxonomy): domain Eukaryota; kingdom Fungi; phylum Ascomycota; class Leotiomycetes; order Helotiales; family Helotiaceae; genus Hymenotorrendiella; species Hymenotorrendiella dingleyae. The sequence continues at coordinate 21,589 of QYAP01000760.1, forward strand.
GCTATCCTGGTACCCCTAATTATATGTCCCCTAAGGTATGGATAAGATAATACCTTCTTCTCTTGTCATTGTATACCGTATATGTAGCCTAGCTTTCAGACCTCAATTCTCTTCTAAAAGTGTATGAGAACAAGCTATGAAGTACAAGAAAGAAGGATTATAGATTGATAAGGTGTTTCTGGCAATAGCCAGAAAGAGAGGAAACCTGCTTTCCTACACCCTTCTTTATTCCTCAGGAAGACACAAGAAACAATCCCCCCTTTCTTAATCCACACTAAACAACTCATCCCCTATCATCAAGACAAATCATGTGATGAGTTGGTTTCAGTGTATCCAGTAGTACGATATCGCCAAGGATACTAATGATATTTAAATATCGTACGGTTTAATACCATACCACAGGCCGTAATGGTACGCATTTT
>QYAP01000077.1:0-89784 GCA_003988905.1 Hymenotorrendiella dingleyae
ACTATTGGTTATAACAAATGGGTTCTCCTGTCAGCGTAGCAGCTGTCTGAGCCTATGGTCCCGAATGTCACCTGACGATCCCGTGATCGTAACATAAAGATCTTAAGATTTATACTTTTATTTATATTAAGTTTAAAAAGATTTTTAAATTAATTAATAATATTTTCTTTTTTAATTATATAAATGAATTCGAAGATTTATTATTTATAAGTTTTAAGAATATTAAGGAATATATAATTACTTTTATTAGAATCTAAAATAAATTTATTTAATATAATATAAGAGTTATTTATATAAAATTAATTCGAATTATTAAATTCTTTAAAAGTTTCGATATAATTTATAAATATTTTTATTCTAATTTTCAATAATCTATAAAGATTCTTTCTAATAATAAAAGAGAAAATATAATTAAATTTAGAAAAGTTATTTATAAGATAAAAGATAAAGAAAAAGGTATTATTTTTAATAATAATATTTATAATATCGTTATAAAAGTAATATATATTAATAATTTAATTTAGTTTAAAGATAATATTAAATTATTTCTTTTAAAATCTAAGAAAATCGAAAGGAATTTAGATTATATTTAGAATTCGATTAAATATTATTTTATTTATAAAATTTTATATTATTTAATTTTTAAATATAATATTAAAAATCTTTAATTTAGAAAAGAATATATTTAAAAAAAGAAAAATCATTATTATTAATAATAGAATAATAGAAATAATAATAATAAATGAATTAATTAAAGCTTTAATTCTAAAGGTTCTAATAATAATAAAATTATTATAAAAAAGTAAAAAATTAAAAAAGATAATAATAAGATTTTTATAATTATATTTAATGAAAGTCGAATTATAAGAATAATAATTAAAAACAATATTAACTCTTTTCTTAATATAAGATAAAGCCTTAATATTATATATTTATATTATATTATTTATTCTCGAGAAACTTTTATTATATATAAAATTATTATTAATATTAATTCTATTAATAGTTTAAATAAATCGAGATATATATCTATTAAAAAAGAAATTATTTCGTTTTAATATAAGGATATAATAAGAAAAGTTTATATTTTAAAATCTTTTAATATTTATTATATTCTTAATTATAATATTAATTTAATTTTTTAAAATTAATTATTTAATAAGATTAATATTTCATTTATTAATTTAGAATTAATTCTTAAAATAAATAATATTAAATTTTCTTTTTTTTATATTAAATATTTAATTTTTAAATATTTTATAATAATTATTAATTGAAATAATAAAAGAATATTCTTTTATAATAAATATTAATAAAAATATTATTCGAATTTAATATAATCGTTGAAAGTATATAAAAATACAAAACCTTATTAAACTTTAAGATTATATTAATAAAATAGATCTTTTTAAGTTTATTTAAGATTCTTTTATTTATAGTATTTATAATTTAATAAAGATTAAGAATTAATTATATATTTCTTTTATAATTTTTAAATATTATTTAATAAACTTTTTAGAAATAGATTTCGTTAATCTTATTTCTATTATTAGTTATAATAATATTAGATTTATCTTTTATATAGTTATTTATTATAATTATTATAATATATTAACTCTTTCTTAGAACTTCTTTTATATTATATATAAAAAAAGCTATTATATTTATATAAAAATATTTAAAAAATATTTTATAATATTATAAGTTAAATATTTTAATTATTAAAACTATTTATATAATTCTCTTAATTATAATCTTTTTGAATCTTTTTATTATATATAAAAAAAGCGTTATTAGCTTTTATAAATAAAATAACAATTTATTTTTTTTTCTGATTTTTAATATTATAATAATCTTAATTAATCTTTAAATTTTAAGAAAATAATTTAATTTAAAATAATTTAAATAAATCTTATAAATTATTTTATTAATTTATAATTAATATATTTTTAAAAGTTATATAATAATTCAGTTTATTTTTAATAAAGTATTATTTATATTAATAATATTAATTTTTATTTCTTTTATTAATAAAAAGATATTTTATAAGAATTCTTTTATTCTATTAAAATTATTTTAAATATTAAATTAATCTAATATCTTTATATAAAAATTTTTATTTTTTTAAATATATTTTTAATCATTATTTTATTTATAATTAATAGAGAAACTTTAAATCTATTTAATTATTTATATTATATAAGGATATTATATAAGTTTTTATTATTTTTAATATTATTTATAAATTTATTTTAATATTTACATTCTATACTCTTTATTATTTTATAAAATTTATAAAATTTATTTATTATTTTAATACCGAATTATAATATAAATAAATATATAATATATATACTCTTATACTCTTAAATCTATTAAAATATATTCTTACCTTTTTTATAATTTAAATTAAAAATTTAAAAAGTTTTAAAAATCTAATAATATATTAATTAATATTTTAATTACTTTTTAATTTTATTAAATCTTTTAGATTTATTATTTTATTTTTAATTAATTTAATAAATTAAAATAATTATTTATTAGAGATTTTATATTAGATTTTCTTTTTTAATATTACTTCTTTTTTTTAAATCATAATTATTTATATAAAATAGTTTAAGCTTATAAATAGATCTTTTTTTATTATTATATTATTTAAAAGAATATTAAAAGAAATTAAATTAAAGATATAATTAAATTTCTAAATAAATATACTTATTATATTTATAAATTTTATTTTATTTTTGATTAATTATTATATTATTTTATTTTTATAATAAAAATTAATACTTCTTAATTTAAAATAATTATATTAGAGATTAAAGTTGTTTTTTATTATATATTTTTTTAATAATTTTAAAATTATTATATGATCGATTATTTTATTAATATTTAACTTTTAAATTTAACTTTTTTTATTAAATTTATAAATTTACTTCCTTTTTAATATAAATAAATATTTTTAAATAATTTTTTATATATATATTTTTATTATTTTAAAAATTTATTAATATATAATATTTATAATTTAAATATAATTATATTTTAATAAAATTATAATGAATAATTTCTAAATATATATAAAATTAATATTATTTTAGTATATTATTTTTAAAATTATTATATAATATAAAATATTTTTTTAAATATTTATTTAATAAATCTTTAAATTATTATTTCTTTTTTTTAAATATATTTTTCCGTTATAATATATATTTCTTAAGTAAAAGCCTTTTATAATTCCTTTTTTTATAAATTAAATTTAAGAGATTCAATTATACTTTTATTAATAATAATTTCTTTTAAAAAATTTATTATTATTCCTAATTAAATTTTTAAGATTAATTAAATACTATTTTTAAATTAAATATTTTTTTTAAATTAAATATTTTTTTTAAATTAAATATTTTTTTTAAATTAAATATTTTTTTTAAATTAAATATTTTTTTTAAAACTTTTTTTAAATTAAATATTTTTTTTAAATTAAATATTTTTTTTAAATTAAATATTTTTTTTAAAACTCTTTTATAATCGAGAAAAAATAATAATTTTAATTAACGAATATTTTCTCTTAATATATTAATTTTTTATATACTTTCTTTCTTTTTTTATTAATAGTTTTAATATTTTTTTTAGAAAATTTAATTAAATAATTATTAATATAATATAACTTTAAAAAGTATTTAATAATAATTATTTTATAAAAGTTATTATAATTTATATATTAAAATCAAATTTTATAAATTATAAAACATTCTTTATATTTTTTTTAGATTATATTATAATTTGAATATTTAAATACTTTATAATAAAATCTTAAATTATAATAATTTTAATAATTTAAGTTATAAAATATAATTAATATATTTTTAATAATTTCTTAAAAGTAATAATTTATATAAGTATATTATTCCTTAATTTAATACTTTTTATTAAAAATTTATAATTTATAAAATATTCTTTTATTTAAATTTTAACTTCTTTTTATATTATTTCTTTAATAATTAAAATTTAATTACTTTTTAATAGATTTATAAATAAGATTAAAATCCTTTATATCGTATATAAGAATTATACGTTTAAAATTATAATATTTTTAATATATAATATCTCTATAAGAATATTCTTATTAGTATCTTATAATAAAAGATTTTAGATTTTTAAAAAAATTAATTTAATAAACTATCCTATTTATATAATTATAATATTTTTTAAATATATAAATTTTAAACCTTTAATTCTATTATATAAAATTTTCTATAATATATATAACTCTAACTTTTATAAATAAACTTATATTATAACTATAATAAATAATCTTCGATTTTTTCTTTTAATATTTAATTAAACAAAAATAGATTAAACGTTTAATCGAATACTATTATTCGAAAAAAAAAATTATAAGAAATTTATATTCGAATTACCGCTATATAATTTTATATTATAAGTCTATCCTTTCTTTACTAATCTCTTTTATATTAATACTTTTATTTAAAAATTCTATTTTTTTATTATATTTAAATATATTAAATCTTTATTAATTATAATAAAGGTTATAATAATTATAAAAAAAATCCATATACTGATTAATATAAATATAATGCCACAGGCTAGGAGGGTGAGTAGCTTTACCACTAGACCAACAGTGAACTGCCCAAAAAGGGACTATTATTGGATGGAAGTCCAATATGCTACTCGACCCCTTTTACCCTTAATAAAAACTCTACTTAAAAGATATCTATAATCCTTTTAATTAATTCTTTCATTATTTTTTCTTTTATTAATATTTCTATCTCTAATATAATCATATCCACTATCTCTATAAACTTATAAAATATATTTAATCATTATTTATTCATATAAATTATTATTTTAAACTTTTAGAATAACCCATTTATAATAATATAATTAGTAAATAATATACCCCCTTTCTCAAAAATAAATAAAATTTATTAATTACATTCTTATTAAACCCTTTTAAATAATTATTAAATATTAAAAGATTCTTAATCTTATAATTAAATGAAATTAATAAAATTAATACCTCCAAAAAGTTTATTTAGCATTAAATTCACTATAATTCAATTTTTTTTACATAAATACATCCAATCTAAATTCTAACACTCAAATTCAATATATAAAAAAGATATTACAACTCTAAAGCTCGTAGCGGGGTAGGAAACGCAGATTAACCCTTCCTCAAAAAATGTTATAAAGGTGTTGGGCGTGATTCTAGCTTGCTTACCCTGCGATGAGCTATAACAGGGTAAGCGAGCTGGAATATGCTACTTCAGCAATTCAGAAAGATAAGCAAACATTCTTGAGGCTTGAGGAGCATGTTATGAGAATTGCTGGATGGAATACTCGTATGTGTTTGATTTATGAAAGGTTCAGCATCCCAGATGTTGCGAGTAAGTAATCTCAGTCACCTCTCGTGAGTTTACCTTCCTCAGCTGCTGTTTCACTGTTTGTGGTTGAGATTAGAAGGAGAGAGAAGTGGTAGATTGCTGGGTAATTTTGCTTGGAAGTTTATAAGATCCTACTCCTTTATACATACAGTAGCACCCTATCCTTATATATCCCCCTCTTCTAGCTATACATCTAAAATTCTCCATCATTTGATCAACGTTCAATTCACTCTCCATTGTTCGAAGAACCCTTGTAAAAAGTGGAGAGCTTTGAATCCAGATCAATTGATAATAAAACGTCGGGCAAAGCCGCCAACTCTGACATTGGCCTTTCCCATGAACAACCTCATCTGCGGTGTAACTGTATAATACAAGTTACCAACCAACACGATATTACCTCAGTTGTGTAGTGTCCTCTTTGATAAAATTGTATTATGATGATGAAATAACTTCATGTTCCAAACTGAATGAAACCTCGGTATGGAAAGGAATTGATCAGTCTCCCTTAAGCTTAAACCAGATGTACTAATCCTCGCAAGTAGAAACGATAAACCGGTGGACTATGATAATTCCGCATCAAAGCCTGCGATTCGTGCTTGCCCACATTGAGCCCTCTGTTTGCGCGTAAAAGCTTTTCGGCTACTGTAGTAATGATATACCAGTACAGTAGCCACCAAATCCGCAACTGCTTAAACTAATTTTCAACCCACCAAAAGCCGACAAATGAAGAATGAGAACTTCGAAATGAACGCAGGTACCTGTAAAATAAGTGAAGAATAAGATACTACTCATCCAAAACAAGAAACCTACTCCCCTCCCCTCAGCACCCACTCAATCAACCACAACATCCCCTTTACATAAAACCCAACAATAAACTAAAATCTTACTTCCAACTAAACCACATTCAACCTATTCCCTACTCTCTAACAAAGACTCAAGAGATCAGGGATAACATTGGATAAAGATCAGACTACATACCACGATACAAAACTCCCCGCTTGATACTCGTAACAGGTGTAACAGCTATATGAGGAAGAGGGCGTTGAAGGTGAACTTCTTTGTCAAAACAACCATGGTTTAAAAAAAGAGGAAAAGTGAAGGCATGAAACTATCGAGCAATGACTTCGACGCTCGCTACCAACGAACTCCAATAGTAGCGTAAACAAAAAATTATAGCAACGTAAAATTCGTAAATGCCCCATCCCACTCCCTTGAACCAACCCTTCCATTCAACCTCACAAACGCTGTACTAAACACCATGAAGACCCCACCTTCCTCTCTGAATTTTGAATACCAATAAAACAGAAAAGAATGATTGGCAAACTCAAGAGCTTAAAGTCATCTCCAAATCTCCACAGCTTCGGCTTGGCGGCCAATGAATACACCAAGATTCTTTATCCACAAAGAAAACCAGTAGGCTGTGTGGCCGGATGATACTGTAGTAATTGACTTGTAAGACCTCTTCTGGAATGGTCTCTCTCGTTTTCAACCTCATTTTGTAAGACTCTCAAGAGAGAATTGAGGTTGGAATGGGGGTGGGACTCATATTTTCGGGATCTCTCTCATTGCAAGCATCATTATGCTGGGATATTTAAGAGAATTAAAGCCTGAACGGTATATAGGGGGATCTTGTAAACCAATTACTACCGTAGGTTGCCCGAGGAATAGAGAAATTTCTTCAGACCGCGCCTAGCTCATTATCTTTCAGTGAGCAATGAGATCCAGATTCATTGCTGCGTTTTAAGATATGCCACTGGACATATTTCAATTATGCTCAGTCAGGCAACGGGTCAAGAAACATAAGTAGGGGGCCGACGCTAAATGTGCTTCATTTTTTGCAATGCATATTATTACCATAATACCATTCCCAAATGCACGCCCGCTCGCTCATGACCGCATTAACATCATCATTACTATCCGCATGTACCAAAAATACCACATATCTGGCCACCAGGACACCGCATAATATGGTTAGATCGCCGCATTTTTATTCGCTAGGGTATCTCATGGTTCGTTTATTTCATGATTCATTGGGCCTTCTTTGCCTCTTCCTCCTCGTTCCATGGGTGCTTGATCGTCAAGCACCAGATGTCAAGGTAATCGCAGATTGTGACAATAACATCGACCTGTTATCTAGTTAGTTATTTGTAAAGATCTCATGGGGTGTTAGCACTTACCACGAAACTCCCATATACACCAATAGCCATTCCCAACATGGAAAACATGTAGGCAACTTGGTATCCTCCATCGCCCAAAGCACTTGGCCAGCCAACACCAACATGTGATTGTAAGAACGGCCCTAAGGAGTCAAAGACACCATAAGCCAATGGCAGAACCAGCACATTGTAGTATGGGAAATCGAGTAGAACCAAATGGGCCGTGATCATCTGGCCGACAGAGTATGCATTGACGAGTCCAGCGAAGAAAACGAAAGGCACCAAGTGATTGTAGAGAATTTCAGGGTTGAGGTAAAGGTAGGCTGGGATCAAAGTCCAAGTTGCAAAGAACGGAACAAGGCCCAAGAGGGCACCTCGAGAACGATCGCCGCGGGCTCGGCGAGCATTAATGACGTTGATAGACCTAGCAGCAATATGTCAGTACTCCAGTAAACCCCGGGGTATCGAATATACGCACGATTGAATCGTGTTCAAGGTCAAAACGACACCGCCTTGTACCATATACCACTCGTTGAAGGCCATGTTATACATCCATTCTGGAATAAAAGCGAGCTGGGGTATGCCGAAAGTCTCGAACATGGATTGTTGCCAAAAGCTGCCACCGCCCATGAGACCCGTGAACGCATACACAAATGTGATAATTACGATGCCTTCCACCGGACCAGAAACTATTCCAAGTGTAAGAGTTTTCGTATGGTATTCATCCCAGGTCTGCACGTAGAAGGTCAAGAGTGCTACAATGGGTCAGCATGAACGAATTGACCAGAATATTGGGCACATACATCCAAAGAGCGTAAAGACTGTCTTCCACCCCATGCCAAAGTTCTGCGAGGCTGCGAAGATAAGGACTTCGAGGGAGGTATTCAAGGCATCGACGCCATGATCGAAAAGTTCGCCCAATGGCCCGCTTTGATGGGTTCTCCGTCTGCGAGCATGTTAGCTTTTATTCTGCCTCGCAATCATATGTTCTTACGCTTGCGATCCATCCACGGCGTCAAATGTCTGGTACAAGAAGAGTCCGACAGCCCAGCTATAATAAACCCAAGGAGGACAATCCTGGTCTAGCGACGGAGAGTACCATAAGAGGGTTAGGATGTTGATTATGACAAAACTGAAGCCAGAAAGGGTGATAAGATTCGGTGCCATGGACATGGGAAAACATTTTATCACGAAATTGGTGTAGAAGGGCTTGAGGACATATTTCGATAGCAGCGAATGGTCGACTCCCGAGTATTTGTATTTCTTCAGGTTAGGAAGCTTTTCCTGGCGTACGTAGACCATATTTGCGATGGCGTATCTGCAGAATTTTTTGCAGAGAGAAAATACGCAGAAGGAAGTGGTTGTGGTAGTTGGTGGCCTTCTTTGTGCTGGAGCTCGAGTCGCGAAAACAGCCCAAAGAAAGACGCGCCGCCAAGACCCCACGTCATTCAGCCATAATTCAAGGAACCTTGTTCGCATGAGTCGCATCGCTCGAGGCATCCATGTGATATTTAATTTATTATTTGCTGTCCTATGAACAAACTCCAACTTTTCGTGAAATTGATTTATTTTAGCATCGTAAGCATGGAAAAAACTCAACATCTGTTGTACAAAATAACGATTGTCATGTAATTTATTTGGAATTTTGTGACCCTTTGGACTCCTTTGGAGGCCGAAAACCAACATCTGTGGCCTTGGATGGCCATTATCTAAACATCAATCAAATGCATCATCAAAAGTTCAACTCCATGTCCCCGCTATACCTAAGCAACAGCGCCAATAACCAGAGTTGCCACCCCATCCTCATCACTACGAACTACGATTTTACTTGTGACTCCAGACTTATTCGAGTACGCCATGCGAATATTGGCAACCACTCTTCCGCCTGTGACAGTCTTCCCGAAGAGTTTCAGGGTATGCGTGGTTGTGTTGATAGGCACATCAGTACCGTCCAATGGTTGTAATGAAAGGGTTTTGGTGAGTTGTTCAGTGGCATCTAAACATAATTAGCATTTTTCACATCTAATTTATCAAGTAGACTTACCAGCAATGCTCCTGACAGTCTCAAAGGCCAGAGTCTCTGTTGCTTCTTCACCAGATGCGCCAACCTGCTCCCAGATGTGGTTGAAGTTTCCAGCAAATGCGGGAACAACATAATCGCTGCCGTTGAGTTCAAGATCTTCAACCTGGTACTCGTCATCGTAACCAGTCTCTTCTGGCTCTCCAGTCGTGGGGTCAATCTCCTTGGTAGAGAATTTTAATACGTTGGTGAAAGAGCTGGCCGGGAACGAGCCTTCGCCATTTGCCTTTTTGAAGGAAACATAGATTGTCCCAGGCTCGTCAGTAGCAAGTTTCGCTGCGGGGATAATAAAATCTTCCTCGAGCTCTTCTTCTTCTGATGGGGTTGCTACGACGGATACATCCTCGAGAACGGTATCTGGTAGCGTGTTCTTAACCTCGTATTGGAGAACAATGTGCTCCTTGAAGATATGCTTGACGACAGTAACGACATATTCTGTCTCCGACTCGGTCAACTCTACTACAGACGACGACTTCAGCACGCTGCCATATGCCTTCATTTCTGGTATCTGGAGAAGTTCTTGCTGGTATTTCTGGGCAGCAGCAGAAGCCGACGCAACCGCTTCAGCACCAGATGGAGCGGCCTTGGTTGGTCCTGCCTTTGGAGCTTTGATGGTAGGTGTGACCGTTGTGAGCTTCTTGGTTCTGTCTTCTGCGTCTGCCTGCTCCTTGGTAACAACTGGGATCGAGGCAATATCAAAGGGCGAATCGAAGGTTGATTTGTCATCAGCAGTGACATACATCACCAATTGATGCTCAAAGTATGGAAGAGCGAATGTGTTTTCTGGTATAAATTAGATCACGTATTGAGCAAAAGGACTTTGCACTTACCATTTTTGATGAAGCGGTCTGCCAGTTCGTCTGGCTCATTCATCAACCTCAAGTTCAGCGCCGCACGGTCACGAACCTCGTCATCAACATCGTCCAAACATCTGGTGAGTAGAACTGTAACGCTACGTTTGACTTCGGGATCTTTTTGTCCAACGCCAAACTTTGCGAGTGCAGTAACCGCCGCAGCTCGGACAATAGCATTTTCAAGTACGACTCGGTTGTAAATGTATCGAATGTACTTGGTAGGTTGTGATGTCTTTGGACCTTCCAGCCCGAGGAGATGTAAAATTCGGACAGCCAGTTTGGTGAACTCGCAGTCTTCGATGAATTCACACAAATGCGCCAAAGCATCTTCTTTCGAGTCTGGGACGAATTTGATCAAGTCAAACATGCTCTCGACAACCGCACGCTTGAATTCGTATCCTCCTTCATCTCTCAAAATTCCACTCAAAAATGCGAGCATACCAGCTTGCTTGCTGGGGAATTTGAGGCAAAGAGTTCGGATTGCCTCAACAATCGTAATCTTGAACTCATCGGTGATATCTGCCATGAAGCCTTGGATTTGCTTCATCAGGCGGTCTACGCTAGCCTCATTTCCGGTCTTAAGGAGAGTAGTAATGGCAAAGGTGGCAATTGAGCGATTGGAGTTGGAGATCAAAAGCTCGATGTCTGGGTTGCATGAGTGGACAGCTTGAGGTTTGAAAGAGGCAAAGTTATGGAGGATTCGAATAGCGGCAAATTTGGTAACTGCCCGTGGTGAAGTTAAGAATAGCTGGAGAACGTGAATGGCCTGCGTAACCTCGGAATCGGTAACATCTCTCAGGTCACAAATTGCCTTTGCAGCCTCAAAGTTAACCATCTCACTCTTATGTCGGAGCCAGCCGTCCAAGAGCTGTACCATTGGCTTTCGAAGTTGTGGGTCCTCCTCTGCCAATTGCGCCGCAAGTCTTACGAGCATGACCGTAGCCGCAGGGCTCTTTACAGCTCCTGCAGTTCCAAATTGTTGAACCATCTTTACCAATGCCATCCTGTCATGCATTCTCATTTGGTAGAGCAATCCGATTGCGTGGTATTGTGTCATCGTGGAGTTGTTTACAGGCATTTGACTTGAGGAAGTGGAAAATCCGAGGGAGAATCCGCCAGAGGATTTTGTAGAGCTCGCTGCTTCTTGTGTTTCGCTCTGCCACCTTCTAACAACGTCCCGCGCAATGGGAAGGAGGTGATATGAGGATACTAGTGCGGCTGAGGAAACGGAGGGGTTTTTGTCGACTATCGCCGTCTTCATAACACGTTCAATACTTTGGACGGTAGAGCCCTATTCAATGTTAAATTTGCCCTTCAATAGTACTGGGCCAGTCTCACATCAATAATACGACACAGTGCGCGAATGGCATTGGGTCTATAAATGGCATCTGTTCCACCACCAGTATCCTTCATAATTGTACTTGTGACCATTATAATATCCTCCGCAGAATTGGCGAGTTCCTTAATAATAAGGTGAACCATCTGCCGTAAGCTGGCATCTTTGTTCTGAAATAGCTTCGAAATTCCAAAGAAAAGAGTGGTGGCTTCGTTGGTGGGAAATCGCTCGCCGGTATAGAGGAGAAGGGCAATCTTCGTAAGTAGGACTCGACACCTCCGAGGCTGTATTGGGGACGAATTGAACAGTCGGGCTGGCTATGGTCAGTTTACGCTTGGAGGGGGAATTCTGAATTGCACACCTTCCTGGAAGACAGATGTTCTGTCCACCCGCATAATCGCCGCATCGCCATCTTCGTCTTTCTTGCTGTAACTCATGGTGGTCAAGGTCGGCTCCTCAGCTTCATGAATTGCAGAGCAAGTAAGTGTATTGTAAATATCGCAAGGGGAGTTGTGGTTCGGGAAGGCGCAACCTTGAGAGTACGTAGCCCGGAACGGATGTGGCCAAAAGGCGCCGTGGGTCGTAAAGATCACGTGGCGATGCGCTATTCGGGCGTGAACCTCGACGTTGTGAACACTTGTCGCGCTGACAACCCTGAAAAAAACTTGAATAGAATCCTGGAGCGAAAAGCGGCTTTCTCTGGGCAAGTATCTGAGTACTACTTACAAATTGGACATTAAAAATAACAAAGATTCAAGAAAGCTGCAGTGTATTCAACTCAGTAACTTCAAAGTTGGTCGGAGCCGCACAGGCCCACTGCCAGCGCAGGGTAAGCAAGTCCGAATAAGAGAAACCCCGGACCTCCAGAGTTTCGAAAAGCTTATCCCAATCACAACGAAGTACACCAACGAAACTACTACCGGTATGTCCTTCCAGATAGCATAGAATCAACTGAATTAGCTTTGCAGGACTAAGATAAAAGGCTACCGTACTTAGCTAATATTCACCTCGCCTTCATTTGAGTCTCAAAGACCTTATTATACAATTTACAATAAATTTCAAAAATATATCTTACAAAAGCATGATTTGACTGGTAATCATTTTGCAGTCCTTCTAAAGCTACTACTCTATCAAGCTTCCATTTTTGGGGGTTTACTCTTTGTCATATATCTAATGAAAAGGTGAGAAAAAATGCATATCTTTGAAAGAAGAGAAAATGTTATTTACAAAAGGTAAGCCAGGGTTTACAGAGGCTGCGGGAATAAGAGCAAATGTCAATACTCCCGTATCTACAACAGTTGAACTCGTACCGCCGCTCTCCCGCTTCAACCTCCCTTCTCCTTTCCCATCCTAGCAAGAGTTTTCTCTCCAAGAAGCATTAAATCTTCCAACAATCTTCCTCCTACCTCCTCTCACAATCCCCAACCTCCCACTTTATCTCCCCAAATCTCAAAACATCCCTCCCTCTTCCCCCTGCCCCAAAAATTCACCAACACCCTCATACTTCTATTTGCAAGAATTCTAAAATGGTATCATTACATTTACTCTATCATGGACGATCAATTCAAGTACTTATTTCTTAGATACGTATGCTAGTAGTGACTAACACTAATATACATCCTTTCTCTTCTGCATGTATCAGGACAAGTGAAAGGCATATACACATCATGATCTCCCCATCACATTCCCCCTACTCCGCCCTAAAACCCTCCTCACTCAACAAACCCATTCCACGAAACTGTCAAAGAAAACCACACCCCCAGCTTACCTAAAACCATAGCCCAGCTCCATCAAAGAAATCCACACGCTCTTCACCTTGCATCAAAGACGGCCCTCCATCCTCAACACAAATACATTCTCGTTATTTCCTAGCTATTCACTAACTCAATTGTTTACTACCTAAAAATAGACCAACCAACCCTCACGACATGCAACAAAAGAGTCCCATTTCCTTACCAGCCTAATCGGTATCTCTTCCAGCGCTAGGAGACACCCTTCAGGGGTATACCCACAATACCTATATGATCGACATCGCGAAGCCTTACAGAAAGAGGCTGATATCATCAATGATTCCTAATTACATCATTCAAAGGTTAATTTCATATAAAATTCATGGGTTAAGCGATTAAATGTACAGTATTGCATAAACCAGCAATTTGCCACTATTCGCATCCACCACAACCCACATTACGGAGCAAGGACATCGATGCCAAGGTGGTCCGAGTAATACACCCTGGTATCCTCAATTAAGGGTGTCTCCTGGCGCTGGAAGAGATAGTGAATTCCCATCATTTCCACACATAATACTAGCGCCCCCTCTCCATTGCACCAGGATGTTTGAGAGAATGAAAATACACCTCTATCAAAAGCAAATACATTCCCTTCAGCGCCTCCAGAAACCTCTTCCGCCCACCACAAAAATTTGTGGATTTCCTATCTATTCACTAACTTTGACTGTTGACAACCTAAAAATAGACCGACGAACGTCCACGATGTGCAACAAAAGATTCCTATCTACTTGTCTGCTTACTTGCCAGTTTAGGAGGCAGTAAGTGTAGTGAATCCCCATCATTTTTCCACACATAATACAATACCGTACTGACGCCCCCTTTCAACCTCATTGTACCAGGATATTTGAGAGAATAGAGGTTCAAATGGAAGAGGCTTCAAAAACGGGAGAGGTTCATTCACGGAAAAAACTCTCCCACTAACCCCTCAATTCTCTTTGATAGTTTGACACAATGAGGTGTAAAACGGGAGAGGAGAGGCGCTTTTGGTAGGTAGAGTCAGCATCCATCATCCAAGCAAGCAAAGAGCTGCAGTCAACGTCAATATCAAGCCAAGCCAACTCTCCTTAACTCAGCAGCAGCAGAGCCTCTCTCTTACATATGCAGCCAACCCATAAACTCGGGTTCCTCTCACAGTACTCATCCCAGACAGGCACAGAAAACATCCATCTCCTTTCCACCCATCAGCACAATCTTTTTTCCACCAAACATAACTTCTTAGCATTCGCTTAATCTTCCCGTTCACCCCTTTTTTGCAGTTGAAGAGATAGGGGGATCATCAACAATTTAAACATCACATCTCCTATCTCCTGCTCCCGCAAGTGGTGGTAATATATCTCCTTTTATACCCTCCATCCCAGCATTTACGCCCCCAACCAATCCAACCAATACCAGCGTCTCCAACATAAGATCTCCGGCAGCCCCCAACTTCTCTCCTTTGAATTGAGTAGCACAAAAGAAACAAACTATAATCACGTCAGCAACCGCACCAACCAGCCTCAACCCCAACCCCGGATTTTTACTTTACGAAGAACTGCCATGTATCATGTTGTGCTTATACCGATCAATGTATGTATGTCGGCTTACCCACCCACACCCATTCGGCTCTGCCTCGCAAGGAGCCTCCTTTCCCCGCCCTCCCCTGAATGAAACGAAACAAACAGCCCCAGGCCTCTCTTCATACCCAATCGCCCGCGCTGCCGAAATAACCGGCACTAGATTCCAAGAAACCATGCTGGCCATGCCAACGTCTAGCTACTGCCACGGCTGACCTGACATGACGGGTAGAGCCCTACCCGCGCCTTTACTTGTTGTAGAAACCACCAAGCTAGCCCCTCTCGTTCCACCCGAACCGCTGAGCACGAGTTACCAAACTTGAGATAAGGAGGATTATGGAGAAGGGGAAGCTAGGATGGTGATCCTCGAAATCGGCGGAGGGGGGTTCCGTTGATATCAGAGATTCTCAGCCACCCAGTTGTGTAGCTTCGCCGTAGCGCGGCATGAGGGGGATGAGGGGACCGTTAAGTACTGTCGATTTTCGCAATATCCAATTATCTTTTATATGAGCCAGCTTTAGCAGGTTTCTGGTGTTTAGAAGTGGTGTGATTCTTAGCCTAGCTTCCTAAGCCTTGCTTGGATACGGCTGGTTCATGCAGATGTGTTCCTTTGCAGCTCGCAAGCATGTTCTTTCTGGGAGAACCATATTTCATGTGATGAAAAGGAGGATGAGAGGTTCCACCAGCTTGGGTGCTCAAATCTCGCGGGACGTTGCGGAGATTCCTCTCATGACAGGCTTCGTTTGGACGCCCGCGTAGGGTTGGAACAGGCAGGTGTCAGGCAAGCTCTACCCCTCGGGTTCAGCATGTGGCTACCCCCGTTCCGCTGCACATATTGGAATCTATCCGAATGTGTTACCGGCAATGACTCGCTTGATCTTGAACCAAAAGAGAGATGAATAAGAAGTGTGATTATTTGGAATAGCCTTCAGTTCTCTGGGAGATGCCACTCGGCCCCCAAAGTTGTACCTTGCCCCTTTCGTTTAAGAAGAGAAAGCAGTCCAACGCTCAAGGATACGTGATGTGATTCTCACCACGCAGTGAGTGAATGGTATGACTGTCACCTGCCTCGACCCCCAAATGACCTTGATGTGCAAGAAAATCAAACGCGTAATACCCAACGATGGGGCGATCACCCAGGCTGGCTGCAGCAGCAAAAAAGGTTCAAGGTTGCATGCATGCATGGTGAAAAGGAGGGGGAGGGTAAGCGACAATAGGCTGAATATTAGAGCTGCATCTCGAGTGGGTGTATGGACGGCGCCCTACGCAAGAAGAAAACAGTGAATCCTTCATCCCACTTCGGATAGCTTATAGTGACGAAGGTACATCGATAATGGCCCAAAAGAGATATTCTCCAAATTGGCCCCCTCGCAGCCTCACTTCCAGTGTGAGCTTCAGGCCTGTTGCGGTTACTAGGCCCAGGCTTCAGCTACCTTGCTTAGGTAGTGAATGCATGCGTTGTAAAGCCGTGCATTAGGGGGGAGCTTCAAGTCTCGCTAGGCACTCGCTGCAAGACTTCAAGCTACTCGCGGCTGGATATGGGTATACTACATGAAGCACCGCCTAACTTGTGACCGCGGCCGCACACCACTTGCTTGACTGGGACGCAGACGTCGTCTAAGGGCACGGCAGAGAAACAGCCAAACACAATGAGTGCTTCTGGGGCGAGACGGCAGTTTTGCCGCTGGGCCATGCAGTAAGAACCTTCGATGCTGGTGCAGGTGAGTGAAAGACGGCGGGAGCCACCGAGTTGAATCCGATGGGCGGAGTGTTGCGGTTGAGTAGATGTGATGTACGAGTATGGTTGGTGAGAGAGCAACGGCAATACGAGTACCGGCCAGAGTCAAGGAGAAACGCTCCGCAGTTCGTCTGGAGGTCACTTCCGTGGAGGCCGAGTATTTGTGCTTGGAAGTACGGAGTATATCTTCACATTTTGAGTGAGGGTCGGCCACAGAGGATACTATCGATTGATGTGGAAATAAGGTTGGTGAAGTGCGGTCAGTCTAACTCTAACTCCGATGAGCGAATACGAGTAGTACGTAGCCAGAAGCGAGGACTGCCGAAAGCGAGTAATACCTATGACAAGTGAGTTTTGTTGGAAGTGAGTCCAGGCAGAAGCAGAAGTATGTATCAACAGATGTCGGGCATAGTCGGGGGGCCTTTCTTTAAAGTCCGGGGAAGGGGGAAGCGACGAGCCTAGAAGTCGCCCGCAGATTGAGGAAGGAAGGAGGCGCGAAGTGACAACGGTAGAGAGGCACTAAGGAGGACCCCTGTATTCGGCTCGCGTTACATGGCATTATCATCGCAGCTTGGTGGTGTGGGAGCAAGCCCGAAGAGGCATTCACTTGGGGCAGAGATGAAGAGCGCGGCGTAGACATTGTGATGTTCCTGGGCGCTCGCAGCTCCCCTATCTGCCTATCTCCTTACCCTGAATGGGGTGTTTTCCCTGCCTACAGATAAGTGTTGAAGCCAAAATGGTGCCTGAAGCAGGTACCTAGAACGATGAGGAGCTGCTTAAGTGCTAGCTGCGAAGCCTCATTCTTCGCTCCCTTTCAATCCCGTCGCCAATACGGGTGAAAATACGAGAAGCGCGCTTGACAAGGCTTTGCATCTTGGGCCTATGGCGTTCGATGGCGGCCCCATGCATCGTCCCCAGCCATAAACTCCATGTGCACTCCAGCGCTCCAGCACTCCATCACATCCTCTCTGCCCCATAACCAACCTCGGTCACAATATAAACCACCACGAATCTCACCCTCTCGACTCGCTCAGCCTTCTACCACTGTCTCCCAGGCAGTACCAGAGAGCTCGTCCCCCGGATTGGAAGTAGTATAATATATCCCATTTGCCTCACACGGTCCGCGATACCCGATTCTCCGAAAAAAACAACCCCGCGCGATTCCAGAGAAGCAAAAATGGCCTACAACACCCAATACTATCAAGAGGTCTCGCACTACCAGCAGCCGGTCTATACCAACTTGCCCACTCCGCCCAAACATTTCGAAAACTCTCCTCCTGTGCGTGGTGACATCTATATCCCGTCCTCCCTTGCCCTTCCGATCCTGACAGCCAGACAGGATGCTAGCCAATTTGAATTTCCCTTCGACTCTCAACCGTTTGTCTATCCTAATTCATCACTGCCAATATCCGGGGAGTCGACTCTAGTACATCAGCACCAAATCGAAACACCAAAGCCCATTAATGGTTACGGCCTCGACACCCCCGCAGTTCAACCACCGAGCAATAGCGATGAGGACGATAACACGCCTGCACAAGTCCGTCGTAAGGCACAGAATCGCGCCGCGTAAGAAACATCCTTACCTCTCCAATTTCCAGAAAACTAATGAATCTGCAGTCAACGAGCATTTCGAGAGCGGAAAGACCGGCATGTCAAAGACCTCGAAGCCAAACTCGACCTTCTGGAGAAAAAGTCCGCAGCAGTCGTGGAAGAGAACGAACACCTAAAACTCGAACTTCAAAAGACTGCAACTCAAAACGAAATTTTAAAGGCTACGGAACATCATCGCAGTGGTTCAGAACCCCTCCCGACCCACGGCCCGATGACATTTACACCAACCGATCAACGCGGGTTCTACAAAGATGTCTTACAGGAGCACCATAACAAAACCCCAAGCCACAGGATCGTTACAAGCGAGTCGGGTGAACGGCTGTTAGCTGCTGGCGCGACCTGGGACTATATCATTAAGCACGATCTTTTCAAACGCGGCCTGGTTGATATCGGCGATGTGAGTGAGCAGCTTAAAAAGGTGGCCAAATGCGATGGTCAAGGTCCTGTATTCGAAGAGAGCCAGATCATCCACGCTATAACGCAGAGTGTTGCTAGTGGCAGCGACTTGTTGTGATTTTGCACAAAGATGCCGGCGTAGGGGACTGGATGGGGATTGGAAAGGAGTTATACTGAAAATATCCATTGGATGTGCTACTAGCACATTTGTGTACTAAATTCCGCGATATAAGGAGTTTTGAATCCTTCTTGGAACACATATCAGGTCTACCTGCCTACCTCGGGGTTTCATTTCTCGCGGGAAGTAATATTACAACATCTTTTGGGATTTACTGGAACCTAGGTAGTTTGTTATATATCACTGATCTTCGGTTGCATTCTTTAGTTGCCGTTGATTCTTCACTTCTCATCATCGTTTATCCTCTCAGACTATCGCATTGGTCTACATTCTTTTTCAGACTTTTTGCCCGGCAAACTCTCTTTTACCGCAACTTCCGAGCCCCTCTTGGCACTGAGGCGTCTCTCGATGCATAGCCTCATGAAATACTCGGGGACGAAAGATACCTGGCAGGCAAACGCAGGTCAGATTCTTGGTATGGCGCAGTCAGTCACTTGGTTTGATGATGGTTACACCATACTCGCAAAACACTCCACATGTGATGCTGTCTGATTGTGTCGGACAGAGGCACATGCAGACAGAGCTTTGTACTACCCTCCTTTTCATAGGAGGGAGGGTTTTCCATAGAGCTAGCGCGTACCATGTATCTTGTATATCGAATGCCCGGAGGCACACACCGGTGGTGGTGGTACGGACCGGCGTCCGGTTTTGATATGCTGGGTTCCTAGGTTGCTCGTTTATTAATCAACACATATGAAGCGAGGGGAGGTTGGCTCGGGTCTTTTTTTGAGCAGTGGTTTGTGCTAGGCTTGGGGTGAGGTTGAAGAGGGAGGGTAGGTTCAAGATAATAGGTGGAGAAACACTGAGAGAGAACGGATTGATTGGTAAAGGTTGGATGGACGGGGAGGTAGGGCTGAATAGGGGTGTAGGACTGTATGGAAACAGTAAGTGGATAAGTCTCCGGTATGTCTCCAGTGATGTGCCAGCTGGAGATTGAGCAAGTTAGAAGTGACTGGCGTGCCAAGCTGCATGCTGTAGTTAGGGTTGATGTGGTGTTATGGGTGGGAGTGGGTTGGCTTTGGATGAGTTGGGATTGAACGAGGTGTAGTGGTAGGACATGATGGATAGGTAGTCAGTTGAGAAAATGGAATATACAAAGAGAGCAAACATTGCAGGGAGCCCTGGTAGGATTGCATAGTGTGTCAAAGCCTGTTCCTTTCGCTGGATTTACGAGGCATAAATCTCCATCGGATAGGAAGTAACATGCTAGCAGAAGTTGCCTACCTACCTAGTCGTAGGGCTGAGATCTTCAAGCCTGAGGATATAAAAGAGGTACAGTAGCAATTCAGCTGGGGGTGCTCAGCTAGTCTAAAAAGGAAAGTTTTGCGCGTGTTGAGGAAAGGTTCTTGTGGGGGTTTCAATTCGGGCTGGGGGTGGTGTGGAGAGGATATGTAAGGAAGGTAGTACTTGCTGTTGGTAGTTAAGTAGGCGTTATTTGCAAATCTGATTGGAAAGGAGTTGATGATCTTCATTTTCATTAGTTTCAGCTAGGAGCCTAGGAGGTAGGATAGTCATTTTCAGCTTGGTTCGAGCCTGGTTTATCGAAGACGTGGGGTAGATTTCATTTGAAAAGTAGAGGACTGGGGATTTGTGGGAGGGTCGTGGAAGTGTTATGGTGGAGTGTGATTCTCATTCTTTTTTGGTACTGTAAGTCTAATTTTTGAGGAATTGGTGGGAGGTGGAAGTGGATGGAAAGTAGATGTAAGGATTAAAGATTCAAATAGGAGGAATAGAAGAATAGATGGGAAGAGAGATAAAAGAGTCCTGGGGGGAAATAGAAGATGAGATGGGTTTTCAAGTTGTGATAATAGAAGTCATTGTATCTGCTCTTCAAAAGGTTGCCTGTGTGATACATTTACAAGTTTTGTATTTTGCTATTCTTGGCACGCGTAACAACCGCTGTGAGTGCCCTCTCTGATGCCATACTATACAAGGCACACGTTGTAGTACAAACTGAGTCCTAAGGCGCCCCCAATCCAAATAAATGCACACTCAACCCCCCAAACACCCCCAATCCAAAAACAGACCCATTCCGAGACACCAGTTAGGCTCACAAAAGTACAATGATCCCCCGCATTAGCACCTAAACACCACCCATCTCCTCATCCGCAGCCATCGCTTCATAATCCAAAAACTTGGCATCCTGGAAATCATTCATGTTCTCCTGACCGAAAGCGAAAGCTGGGACTCTACCAGCACCGCCAGCCATCTTCTTGCGTTTCGGCATCGCAATGAGACGTCCGCCGCTCAATCCCATATTCCGAACGACCAGATCCTCCTCCTCGTTGGCCTCCTCGTCAAAACGTCGTTTGTTCCCCATGCCGTTGGTGCCAAAGGGCGCGTAATTGAGATTAACGCTCTCCATGCTGGAATTGGAAATCGTGCTTCCTTGGCTCAGTCCTGGACAGTCGTCTTCCTCATATCCTTCTTCCTCGATTTCCTGCCCCAGACCACCACCCGGGTTATAGATGCCCCATGCTTGTTGCGACATACCTCCAACTTTCAGGATCCCGCAGAAGGGAGTAAGTTCTCGAGCTCGAGGGCGAGAGCCGGCTTTCTTGGGTGGGGAGGGGGTTGAGGAGGTGATTGTCGTGGGGTTGGAGTCGGAGAAGAGGGCGAAGGAGGAGTAGCTTCCGCTCTTGTAGCCTTCTGGGACGCTTTTCCGGACACGCATACCGACGCTGATGAGGTTTGCTTGGACGTTTGCTGGTGGTGTTGGGCGTGGGTCGGTGTTGGTTTGTGAGGGGGCCGCAGTACCTGCGGGCGTAAAGTATGAGGTTATTGACGGTTGGGAGCCATTGTATTGGCGCTTGGCTTGGTGTTGAGAGGCCATTACGTCGGTTTTGTACTACAGTACGATCCCAAGTTCTTGTGTAAAAGGAGATTCGGTGTGCGCTTTGATAAGGGGGGAGTTGGGGATCGGGGTAGTCGCTTTCCTGTGTGAATGCGACTCTAAGACAGTGTACAAAGTATTATTAGAATAGAAGAGTGGAGAGGGTCAATTGATGACGACGATGTGGGTTGTCTGGTTTTTATGCCACTTATGCTGTCCTGAAGGAGGGGTGGTTTTGTGCTTGAACATGAGGCTTGAAAGGGAAGCGTTGGCGTTGGCGCACTTGTAACCGGAAATTGGCCTTTGATCGTCGCGTCTCGGGAGAGCGCGGGTTTCGCGTCGAGCGCTTTCGAAAGGTCGAAGTGCTTGCAGGGGTGAAGAAAACCAAAACCGGCTGAATGAACTTCACAAATCCTTCTTTCCCAAAGCTCCGAGTTTGTTCCTCCTTGAAGCAAACTATGAAATTGGGATTATGTTAGAATTATGCTACCTACTGATCCTTCCCCGCATCGCCATATAATATCGAGTGGGTTTGTCTCGCTGCAATTTAGATAGGGTAGGGCTGTGCTAGTGACCTATCGATAGCTGCTTATTTGCGGGGAAGACCAGACCAGTAAGAATTTGTATATCGTAACTAAAGACAAAATCTGAAATAAAATTCCAAATGATGAATAACTTCAGAACGATTGCGGATAGTTTCATGAATTGATAGTTGGGGAAATTACTCGTCGTTCGAAAGTTCTAGTCCAGCAATTCATTAACATAGGCGCCCGCTATTAGTCTACTTAGTCATGATTAATCTCTGCTTACAGACAAGAGGACTTACCACCTGCTGTTTGAGTAGCCGCTGGATCTACACGATGAATTGAAAATGAATATTGCCTTGAACAAATGCAAATCATCTTTTCATACATTTTTTGCTTCCCCGGCCTATGCGAGTTTCAACGTTCGATTTTTAGGAATCTTTCGGATTCTGGACTGGCTCATAAGCTTCATATACCGTGATCTATTTGACGACAAGCTGGATGATGAGGCTCAAGAAACCTAAATTACTGACGATCGCTTGACTTCTGAGGTGTTATCAGTAGAGTGAGATTGGCAATTGTGGGATCTGGTACAATGAAGTTTGAAGAAATATCTTGTTATTGTAGCTGGTGCAGCTCTTTCTATAAGTTTCACCCAAATCTATGATGCCAGCACTATTTTGGCAAGTTGAAGATGAGGTCTTTTCATCCTCACTGTGTCGAGGGCATCCCAATACTATCGGTACAACTCTACGAGATTAGAAGAGCGCTTGCCATTGAACACTTTCAACTTGGCAATTCAAACTGGACCGTGGGGAAATCACTTCACAATCTTGAAATGTACACAAGTTTATTTGTGGAGACTTTATTTTCGTAATGCAACAATGCCCAACTCAACCACTGCAGGGTATGTAGCAATTCCTCGAACAAGCGCACCACGTCCTCGCATCAAAAGATCACCCCGCCGAAGCAGGCTGGTCCAAATACTGATGTGGAGTACCGCCCTCTCCGCCCTTCCCATGCAAGTTTGCGTTCGCATATCGAGATATCACCACCTCCGAAAATACACACGAAAAGAAAGAATTTGATGCAAGATATCCGGATTTCCCCAAACGCCCTTAATTTTGGTGCTAGGATTTTTGGTTGATGTCCATCTTCTATCCGTCAAATGTATATGCGCAGAGAAGATGATTCTAAAGACTCATGTTGATGGCGAAGACGTGGATGCATAACCAGAACGAAGCAAAGAAAGTAGACAGACGAGTAATCTACTTTCTTCGGAACGAGCAGCCCTCAGTAAGACGTGCCTTTCCACCAGTTGGCTGGCAGAGAACGGTCGAGCAGCCAGCGCAGATGACGACGGTTTGGGCGTGTGAGAAGACGGTGGTGATGGTGAAGCAGCCAGGGCACTTGACATCCATGAAGAAGGATCGGGGAGCTGGAACGAGGTTCTACAGGTGGCAATGTTAGTTTCAAAGCGCCTTTCAATTACAGGATGCTCCAAAGAATCAATTGAGACGTACCTTGAGCTTGTGTCTGCGAGCCTCAGCGGCAGGCGTTGGGTTGAGGAGATCAACTGCGAGAACCTATTCAGGCAGCACTTCGTTAGCGTATGTCCTTCTGAATTCAATTTCCATATCCAATTTCCAACATTCGCTCCGTAATCGCGCCTGCAAATGGCCTCCCGTGATGGCGGTCTCGTGTATGTGTTTCCGTACGAATGCCTTCACTTTTGATGCTGTAGCGATCGGGTCGTGTGCCAAATTTGTTTTCACCGCATGGCGTAATCGATTTTTGGGATAAGGGAATTCCTTACCATCTTGACGGTTGATGATCGTGATATGTATCGATTTGAAGTGACTGACGGGTCTTTCGTCGGTTACCGTGTTGTTGGGACGTAGATGGCGATGGTCAGTCGTTGGCGATGTTGAAAGGTGGAAGAATCGAGGAGGGGGCGGAGATGGGGCAAAATGTCGAAAACCGCCTACATTTTGGAAATTCTAGTGTGCGCTGACTAAGCCGTATCCGAGAGCGCGGCGAAAAGAAACCCCGATGCCTGTCTAGTGGATTCGCATGCGCGGAGCCTCAAGGCAACCTTGGAACTTTTGAAGATGCAATTGATCGTGATAACTACAACAATTTCTCCAAAATGGCTGCTCCTATGGATGAGCGCATAAATGTGCCGATAGATGACCCAAACGCAGATACCGAATGGTAAGTTTTTCATAATTTAGAAGAACCACTCGAATTAACAAATGTTATAGGAATGACATACTACGAAAGCACGGCGTGATCCCTGAAAAGCCCCCCTCACCTACCCCTCTTATTGAAGAAGCGATCCTCGAAGGACGTCGACTTGCGCACGAGAATCGGTTGGAGGGGAAAGATCTCGACGAGCTCGATGACCTTGAAGATTTAGAAGACGAGAATTTTCTAGAAAAGTACCGGCAACAGCGAGTGCAAGAGCTGGCTTCCCTTACCAAGAAAGCAGTTCACGGTACTGTGTATCCTATCTCGAAACCAGATTATTCTCGCGAGGTCACAGACGCCAGTGCAAATGGACCAGTGCTGGTGAACCTTACGAGTGGTATGGGCACGAATGTTGAGAGTCGCGTTTTGACGGAACTCTGGAGGCAGGCAGCAGCCGAATTCGGGGAAGTCAAGTTCTGTCAGATTCGAGGTGATTTGGCGATCGAAGGATACCCGGATAGGAATTGCCCAACAATACTAGTCTACAACAAGGGAGATATTGTTAAGCAGATTGTCACTCTGATGACACTTGGCGGGGTGAGGATAGGGATACCTGCGATTGACAAGCTCCTGATTGAAATCGGCGCCA
Organism: Hymenotorrendiella dingleyae; assembly: GCA_003988905.1. NCBI lineage: Eukaryota > Fungi > Ascomycota > Leotiomycetes > Helotiales > Helotiaceae > Hymenotorrendiella > Hymenotorrendiella dingleyae. The sequence continues at coordinate 25,297 of QYAP01000077.1, forward strand.
TCAGAGACAACGATATGAGAGTTACCAGACGTCGAAAGGATGCCGAGGATCTCGAAGAGGAAAAAAGAGAGAAGGGAGGAATCAGAGGGAGCAAGAAACAAGCACATGTTGAGGATGATGACGACGACTGGGATTAAGGGCGCAGAGCAACTTGATAGGGCATTGCATGGCACAAGGGGTTTTGGCGTTATCACTGGCGCCTGGTATTGTTGCAACATCTAAAGGAAATGGTAACTCGATTTTCTATTTATTCATTACAACTCGTACAATCGTTATGTTTTTCCATTCTTTCCCGAACCCCTTGCCCCTTTTCCGAAGGCAAGTCCAACAGGACAAGGGCTCTCTTTATCGACGAATCTCATTTTTATGCCACTGCAGAAGGCTTCACGTTTCCGGCCTTAAAGCTACTAAGAGCAGGAGTACCAGGAGCTGGTGGTGCAGAGAATCTTGTTTGGACAAATGTCTTCATGATTCCTGCTTCCTTCTTGTCGAAGGCTTCATAGAGTTCTGTGAATTCATCGATGTTGAAACGGTGTGAAAGGATGATTGTTGGGTCGAATTCCCCGCTCTCAACCTTTTTCAGAAGGTCTTTCCAGTACTTCTGAACAGGTGCTTGGCCTGTTCCTCGAAGCGTGATTCCCTTCTCCATTAGAGCACCGATTAAGAATTGGTTGGTGGGGCCGGCGTAGTCAGCGACAAGTGAGATGGTTCCGAATTTTCGAACGGCCCTCAGCGCTTCGTTAACAATTTCGGCAGAGTCGGTCTCCAATCCGACAGCGCGCTGAACTGTGTGAAGGATTCCCTTGGTGTAACGGAAAGCCGCAGCATCGATGCCACAATCGACGCCTTCCGGTTCCATCTTATAAATGGCGGCAACAACATCCGTGTCTTCCTCAAAGTTGATGACATCTGTGCCGATGGTATTCTTGGCCAAAGCAAGTCGCTCCTTAACGTTGTCAATCACTATGACACGCCGAGCTCCAGTCAGTTTTGACCACTTTGCTGCATAGAGCCCAATAGGCCCAGCTCCCCAAATTTCCACACTCTTACCCTCCTTGACATCTGCGCAAATGACCGAATGGTATGATGTGGGAATGATGTCGGAGAGGAACAGTGCCTTCTCGTCTGGAACGCTATCTGGGATCTTCAGCAGATTGGTGTCCCCAAATGGACATCGAACATATTCAGCCTGGCCTCCAGCGAAGCCACCGGCAAAATGTGTATAGCCGAATAACCCAGCAAAAGGCTTGCCATATAGTTTCTCCTGCACGGAAGAAGAATTGGTCTTGTCACACATGGAAGATAATCCCTCTTTACAGAAGTTACAAGTTCCACATCTATAGATTGTGAATCTCATTTCACCTTGTCTCCAAAAGAGGACTTACGCGATCTGAAAAGACGCAACAACTCGATCACCTTTCTTCACGTTCTTAATTTCTGAGCCAACTTCATCTACTATACCCATCCACTCGTGTCCAAGGATATCCCCGCTCTGCAATTGCATGATTTCCTTATTGTAAAGATGCAAATCACTTCCACAGACTGTGGTGCCTGTCACTTTACAGATGACATCGGTCGGTTCTGTGACTGCTGGGACGGGAGCCTCAACGACTCGGACATCTACAAAGTTTTTGTCAACACAATTTTTTAATTTTTTTTGGAATGGGAGGTATGAAAGAGCGCATACCTCGATGCCCGAACCATTGAAGCGTAAGTTGTGTTTCTCCTGGGCGTGTATCTGGATTATTGGTTGTAGCTGTTGGTCGGTCTCCCAGTGCTTTTTGTGCCTGGTTGGCGGCTGTGGTGGTGATTCCGGGTGGGGTGAAGTTGGACGACATGATGAATTTTGAGATTTCAAAGTTTCTTTTTTGTTGGGCTTTGAGGTTGTAGTTTTCGAAAATAACGACGCAAGTGTGTTAAATCTTGTATCTCTTGTAATGTATGAGGTATGCGAATGTGTGGGGACCTGAATACGTCATGGAAAATACCCATTCCCGGTACATTTCTCTCTCTCCGTTGTTTGCCCACCAATTATCAATCGCTATTTACGTTCTGCGTCGGTGGTTTTCATTGGTTGTCGGTTTTCTGTTGAAGTGTCGGAGGGTTTCCTCCGTTGAGTGGCGAATTGGTGACTTCGTCTGCTTTTGCATTTAGTTACTTGTCTCGAGCTCATGTATGCTAAGTACATGTTGTTTGCATGGATCTTTCGCTACTGTAATAATTGGTGTTGAAGCCCGGCCCACCTCTTAACCCCCTGTTTTAGATCTCGTTGTGCCAGACTGCCAGAGAGAATTGAGGTTGGAATGGGAGAGACCTCTCCCGTTTTCTAAAACTCTTTTATTTGCTCTCTCTTATAGGTCTTGCACGATAAGATTAACAAGAGAGAAGGGGTGGACTTATACACCAATTAATACGGTATTGCTTGGTTTTGCTTTCCTTACTCGTCTTAACTACCACTCCCATTTTCGCTCTTATAAGAGTGTTTCTCTTTACTCTTAACACCTGAGGGGAGAGATCTCATTTGGCATTCATCTACAAGCACGACTACGGATAGAGTTTCTGTTTCAATCGAATCGCATTCAATCTATACTCTACTCTCTTAATAAGTTTAAGCGATTAGAGTAAACTTCGAATGGGCTTCAGACGATATATTAGGGAGGAACGGTTGGCCGCAGTTTCTCACTTGGCGAGTTGAGGAAGAGAGAACAAAGAAGTGATGTATTCGCGATATGATTCGCTCTTTCTCTTCCATGTGGACAGCCGCGCGTTTTTGCGAAGTGCATCAAAACTTTGTGACTATCAAATTTGGTTAGGGAGTGAAGGGGACAAAGAAAATAAGGAATGCCAGCGGGTAAGGTGATGAGTAGAAAATGAAAAGGCAAAAATGCAAAGGCCACCCACCATATTTATGTAACTTATAAGCTTTTTTCTAAGTTTACTTCGAACAGGGAATTCTTTTCTTTTAAGATGTTTTCGTCTCAGGTTGCCTTGGGTCCTGGCATGGATCTCACATCTAGGTTACCCGGCGATTCTTATATTCATCCATTTTTGGAGAGTTATTCTCGAGAGGTTACGGGGATCACCGACCAGATAAAAAACCAAACATAACGTAGTGAAATTTATCTCACATATGGTAGGGTTTGCTCGCGATATTGGAAAGGAGAGTTCCTCATGCCTCGAAGCGCATGTAAGTGAAAAAAATCCTCATGACGTCCGATGTTTCGCCAACCTTTGTATGTATATTGATAATTCGGTATACATAAAGGTAGCGCCATAACTCCAGGAGTCCACGATCTAGCATAATGCTGGAATTGTAGTACTCTTGTCTATTGCTGCTCTGATGCAGCACCCAGACTCGTTCGAGAGAATTTGTATCGTAAGGGGCTTATTGAGATTCTGCGGGTCCTTGGGCGGACGGCGTGGTTTCCTTCGAGAAATTCGTATGTTGTGTTTCATGGGCAGGGTTGTCTGCAGCCTTCGAAGAGTGAAAGATGGAAATGAAAGATAGAGGAGAAACCGGATCCAAGGACCCCCATAACAATACAGCCAAGATCCCGATTCTTGGGGAATCTTCTCAGCAACGTGCCGTACCTCCTCTTTTTGTAGTAGCCATTTAATAAAACCAATTGGCCTATTTCGCTGCCGTGAGCTTTTTGACCGTTTGACAAAGCGGTTTCCATATCCGCGTGGGACCATCAAAATGCGCATATGCAAGACCCAGCGAAGCTCCCGTCAAATGTGCCTATAGCCAACAGAATCAGTAAAGTCTCAGAAAACTCAGGAGTCAACTTGAGGGCTTACCGCGTGCCCCAGCCTTAAACCCTTGAATACACCAGAAAGACCGATTGCATCGAATGCCATCGCAGCTCCAAGCATTTGCTTTGCTGGGAACACTATAAACGGTAGAAAGATTATAGAGAAAGGTGTCTCCGGATATTGGTAAGTGAATGCTCCAAAGAGGGCAAATGCCGCACCACTCGCGCCCATGAAAGGAACTCCCTGTCCACGACCGAATCGAATCCGCTCCGCCACTAAAGTCCCCAGACTGCTGAGAACGCCAGTGGATAGAAAGAAGGCACCCATATGCGCAGGACTTGATTGAAACAATCGATCTCGTCCCAGCCATGGCATGATAGATTGAATTGCGATCATGTTGAATGCAAGATGCATCCATGAGACATGTCCGAAGGTGCTCGTCAGCAACGTGATGTTGGGCGAATAATTGGGAATGTGCATGAAGGCAAGTTGGACAGGTGGTAAAATTGAGCTCATAGCATGGATTGCAGTGTTGGTAGCAATCGTTGCGTATGTTAATTGATCAATGGGCGGGAGACCTTTGAACCAGGATTTCCTCTGTTCGCTGTCGGACAATTGATAGAGGCTTGGCCAGTCAGCAGGATAGTCGTTCCAGCGAAAGTTGATGATGCTATTTTTCTTTTGGAAGGAAGTTTCCAGATAGGCTGCACCGCCATAGATTGTGCATACTGAGACGATGCTAAAAACAACAGCGGAGCCAAGGTGCGAACGCGGTGGAGGAGGGAGCGGAGGAGGAGAATGAGAATGAGTACGGTAGCTTTTTCTGTGGCCCGTTCCGTATTGATTGGTGTCACTGTACCGAGCTTGAGTTTGTCGATATGCTCGACGGAATGTCTTGATATGTCGATTGATATGTTGCGAGGGATTTCCGCCGCGAGATGCGTTGATTTGCCGTAGCATGGCTGTTGGTGGTTGGCGAGGTCTCAGGTCGGATGCGCCGCCCATACGAGGACCCCTGGCCGCCTGTAGGTATTGATTACTAAGCGACGGGTTCTCCCGAGGTCACCCCAGTACCAACTTCAGCTGACATGAACCGCTCGCAAACACATCCTGAATGTGTTTGGGCATGTTGAGATTGTGTTCTGATGAACATGTCATTACTCACACCTTCGCGCCCCCCCCCTTACTTTTGCACATGTACCCGAGTACATCGCTACTCGTACTCTAGGTATGTACTGTACACAAACTACTCGGTATCTACTATCTGGAGCGTGTTTTTGCCCAAATCTCCCACCTCCAGTCTTTCTTAGAGACTATTTCTAATCCAATTTTAGTATGAAATACAAGTGATTCTTTCACGTTAATGGAGAGTATGCGCAAAAGGTCCCAGACCTCCTTCAACGGTATTCGTCCACTCGTCTCGATCGTTTGAGCATTCTTGTTGGTTGGCGGAAAGGAGATGCAGCGTCTCTGATGGCTCAGTCTGCTGGCGGACAAGCAATTGCATTGTTTTCAACGTGTCTTTTGAGTCTATATGGCTCTTCTGACGCCGGACAAATCCTCATGCAACTCAGTCTGAAGGCCCTTCCTCGCTCAATTGCTCTTTCGAGCGTATCGCAGCTTGCCGATGTTGCAAACTTGGTTGGATCTAAATTGGAGATGCTAGGTTTCGGCAACGTATTAGCACTCAAGTTACCAAAATCCACAATGCATACGAAAGTCTTGGCAAGCCGGTACCCACAAGCTTTCTAGACAAACTATCCGTCGAGACAGCCGTGGAGTTATTCCACGCTCTAGCTGAGGCTGTTCGGGAACCATTGACCGTCGTTCGTATCACTGGCTCCCAAGGAATGGGTCACATATTGGGACTCATTATGATAATGTTTCCTCACGATGCGTTCATTACCATCGAGAATCTAATTATCTACGAGGGACTACGCAAATCGATTCTCCTGGAATTCCAGGATTCCGATCTCGATACCCAAATACACTTGGAATCAGAAATCGTTATAAATGCAACAGACTCCAATCTTCCCATAGTTATAGCTCCAGGTGGACGCAAGGAATCGCCTTTGACGTACTGTTTCCAATGGTCTGGCTGGGTTGCAGATGTGCTACAACTGACCTTTCTCGAAGCTGGCTTGTCATGTCCCGAAGCTGTTCGGGTCGCTTGTTGCGAGCGTATTATGCGATTACCAGCAGATATGTCCTTCTTCAAACCGCTTTCATTCAATGGCGGCCAGATACCACTAGATGGATTCATTGGGCTCTTGGGACCATACCCCAATGAACGCATGCGCAAAATCTCGGAGAAAGTCTGGCGGGTAAAATTGGAAAACCTGACTCCTACAGAATCAGTAGCTGAATTATATGAAGCTCTGGTATCCACCTTGACAACAGCAACATGTACTATAAGTTGTTCTTGCCCATCTAGTTCGGAAAAATGATCTTTCTCGTGGCCGGGTTGGAAGAAGCTTCGAGATAACACACAACATGCAAAGAGATTTTGCAAACTCAATCGTATTTGGACTGCCATTGGTACTTGACTAGGCGTTGGATTCGCTTGCCTTTTCGTAAATGCAAGCGACACCTCAACCATCACTCATCCACTAGACAACATAGGGCAGAATTCTGTTGCCAACAAAATAAGAGACCGGCTGGTTGGACGAAAAAGCTGTCACGCAGATTGCGGATGGCTTTATGAATTAGTGACCGCTTTGGCACGCAAACCTGGCTGGAAAGCCAAAACAAAAGTACTTGCCATCAGCTCAAACTCCAGCACTCTTTACGCATCCGCTATCGAAACGTTTGTCCTTCCGAGAGAAATGAACGGGCCATTTACGTTATCCGAGAGAAGGATTATTCTTAATGGGCGATATCACGAAATAATGTACCACGTTGAGGCAGCAACCAGACCATCAGCAAAGAAGAGTCTCGAGATCAAAAAAGCCATAACCCCTTCGAGTGCAGACGAGCACCTGAACCTTTCGCTTACCATACGCGAATGCATCGACTACCTCGAAATGCGTACCACCGCACGTATAGGCAATCAAAACTGATGGACTGAGTGGTTGGGTCACGTGGCCGACCAGATCATACAGCCGAAGTGTCCAGTTTCGTGGGCAACACATATTGACAAGACAAATCATTATGATTTGTACGCTTACGCCATTCCCTTGAGCTATATTATTGGCATCTCACACAGGAACAAAAAGTAAGTTGGTAGTTGAGCCACCCCATGCTCACTAGCAGCCGGTACTTGAAGACAGTTATTTCCCTTACTGTCACATACGACCATAGACTCAGGAGAACTTGGCATCCCGTCCGCTCTGCCGTAAATAAGCCTGAGATCGGCAGATTAGTAGTTGGGTGGGTGACCACCAGCGAATACCTGCTGTTGTATGTTTTGTCTTTTAGGTTTTTTTTTGCTCCACTCGTTTTCTAATCTTCGTACCGCCAAGAAGTTCTCCATCTCTAGCCAGATGGTCAGTATCGTCTCACGGTCTCAATCAATCTTGTTCTCGGAGTGAAAGCTTCCGCACTTTGGTGGTACCGTATCAATTGGGTTATATCCCCATTCTCATTTGTTTAAAGATTTCATTGTGTCAGATTACTCGAAAGAAAAGAGGGTCAAAATGGGAGAGGCCCTGAAATTGGGAGAACTTCTCCCATTTAATCTCTATTCTCTTTCATAGGTCTGGCATAGTGAATTTAAAGACAGGAGAGAAGTGGTGGGGTTGTAACCCAATTAATGCTGTAGTCTAGTGTAGAGGTCGCCTTCCCCCCTTTTTTGGTTCTCGCTTTTCGGTTCCGAGGACCTGTCACGTGAGAAGAAAAGCACAGAATCACCCACGGAACCTGAGAGGTCGACTGTTTGTTCATTCCACATACAACAACGATTCGTCTCTGCAAAATTCTGGTGCTGGTGGTCATGATTTCCAAAGTAAGATATTAATTTGCTTCCGGCCTGGCCCATACCAAATTACCAATGGGACTCTAAATAACCCTAAATGCGTTTCCAGAAGTTTACCAATCCCAAGCTCAAACCAAAATGGCTTGCTCCTCCTTCATGGTCCCATGAAAATGCCTAACAAGCGCCTCTCCATCCATCCAACCTGCCACAAAACACTCACCCACAAATCCCCTACAACCTCGAGATTTCAAATCTCGCAAAATGTACAGAGTGCGACCGCCATTCAACATCCACACTTCGTCACGAGCTTTTATTCGCGGGGATCCAATGCCCAAACGACCATCTTGTGTGATGAAGAAGGTTCTATTGAGATCGACAGACTCTGCGAAGCGCTTGAGGCTTTCGGGGCGACCATAGGCAATGGTGGGATTTTTTTCGGCCCATTGGAGCCAGAGTTCCATTTCTTCATACTCGTTACTTGCGGAGAGGGTGCTAGACTGCGTGGACGTGCTCATTTGTCTTGCGGTAGAGCGAGATGCAGGATCAGTTGCCAGATTGGATACCTCGTCAGGCGTGAGCGGAAGCGGCTTGTTAAGGTCCGGTAGAGGAGTTTCTGGACCAAACCACTCCTTCATAAGGTTGTCATCGTTGAGGTCCACATGCCTCAAAGTCTCATGACTGTTTGTACTATTATTCGCCGAGAATTCAGTGCGGGTTCCGGCCGTGATGGTCTGCGCGAAGTCTTGCTCTATGGTGTTTTTGCCGCCGTATGTAACAAGTGCAATTCCCTTTTTGTTTTTCTTGAACATGTCCTGAACCTTACTGAGTAAGCGTTTCACGGTGTCTGGCGAATTTCGTTCCTCCTGTGGGACTTTCAATAGGAATTCGTCAAAGTGGGCAACTACCGTGCCCAATTTGATGCCCCGCAGTCTCAAAGTTTTGGAAGATTCATTCCCCATAGGTGCCACATATCCAACTGCTTTCGTGCCCGCTGGTTTCCACAGGTTTTTTGGATCTTTTTCCCAGAGTCCTGGTGGGTGTCGATATGTCTCACTGCTTAGATCCCATCGCGGAACCCAACTTGGAAACCCATCTTGGCCGATGAGTTTTTCCTTCTCGTGCAAAAGTCCATTCTGCTCTGGTGGGCGCATAATATCAAGGACTCCCTCGCCATGCTTGGCACGATCAGTGTCGATTCCTCCTCGCTCTAGGAGGTCGACCTCTGGACGCTCGCGTGGTTCAGATATGAAATGTCGAACGACATCACCATAAACCTCCCAAACCTCCTTCCCATAGTCAGGACGCAAAAGTACACGAGCACCAAAATCACGGGCTTCAGCTGCCGGCAAGCAGAAAATGGCATAGATTTTATCTCGAGGGTTCGTTGCGTCGAAGATGGAGGCCGTTTCAATTTGCTGGAGCAGATAACTTGGGGTGCGCATGTTGTAGATTCGTAGCACACGGTCGAGATGTGCCTTGTTTTCTTCGCTGATATTGCCATGCATTTTACCAATGTAAAGAGCACACAAAAACAGATCAAAGGAATGGAACGTGTGGTTTCCAAGCATGACGCTCACGTCTTGTGCCTGTGCAAATTCCTGCAAGATCCAGACCCGCGTAAACCACTTTGCCTTAATAATCTCCTGAATGATATCCCAACTATCCTTCGACTTCAACCAATTTTTGAAGTTATTGCTGATATCCGTGTCTGACTGTTTAAAGACCCACGCAATCTGGTGCTGAGAAGGTGTTGCCAAACCGCTGCCGTTACGAAGGAGTTTAGCCATGGCGGCTATGTGCTTGCTAGCAAGTTTGAAAGAGTCTTGTGAGATATTATTGCCACCCAGCCAGATTATCACACGAAAGGCGAGAGAATAGATATCGCCCATTTTCATGATTTGGTTAGAGCGCTCGCCGACGTCGTCTTGGTTGATACATATTGCGTCAATCCAAAGCCTGCGTGATTCCATTCCCGGTGGCATGGAGCGGCGAATATGAAGGAGAGCCAGACCCTAGATGAGTGGAGAGTAAGTGATAGCTCTTTCAAAGTTAGGCAGTGGGGAAGGGGGAGAATTTGTGTTTTCAAAATAGAAGGAACAACTGGTATCGGAGCAAGAACACTTACCAAGTTTGGCGTAACTTTCATGTGTATCCCATCACATTCGATATCAACAAAATGATCCTTTCGTCCCCAAACATACGACAACGCCTCAAACTTCAGTGCTCCCAACACGCCCTCCACAGCCTTCAAATCATCCAAATTGACGATCTCAGTCCTAACAGAAATCCTCTTCCCATCACTTCCCGCCAGCAAGTTCACCAAGCGGATCTCATTTCCCTTCAAAGGGCTATAGATCTTCTCTGAGTTATCGCTATTCCAACTACCCTTTCGCTTAAGTTTGTCATTCCAACGACGCACAAAAGGGAAGTGTCCGAAGGGGCAGAAGAGTAGCTCGATCTGGTTGACATAGTCTTGGAAGGATCTCCCTTCCGGCTGGGGGGACATGGTGCTTGATGTTCCGTCGTGTCTTGGTGTGATGAAGAGGAAGAAGAGGAAGGACGACGGCAGGTCACTTTGATTGCTTGTTATAGGTGTGGGAGTAATGACAACCTGGTACATTAGCAATTTTGGTGATTCACATTTTGCATGTAGATGGGACATGGGGGCTGGATGTTGGTGAATGGAATGATGATAAACAAATTAGCGAACCATAGCCGCCATTTCACACCTAAAAGGTGCTCCTCAAGGCAAAGTTTGAACATTAAGGTATTCACGGCATACCATGGCCCGGGTCCTCAAAACTGTGTATGTTCCTCCGAATAAAGTAGCATGCAAATATTCACAAACTTCCTGTTTATGGTCCCTCTACACTATAACAAGGATATCCGCAGGTTAATTCACGGCTCTCTGAAGTATGAACAGACTGAACTCCTCATGCAAAGGCAAATAAATGCCAAATAAACGAAACCAAATAAATTTCAACAGTCATCAATTCTGCACTGAATTATCTCGTGATCTTCCGCAACTCTAAAGCATTAATGGTTTAGTCGTGTTGGCATGCACATGGCTTCAGGAGTGCACACGGGGGTTGATCACGTGATTTAGGGCTCATCCATGCAGGTGCCGCTCGATCTCCGCTCTCTGCTTCGGAGGCGGTTTGCAACCCACGAAGAATAGAAGAATATCTCTTGAAGAGAGAATGCCTTTACATAATCCCAAAAAAGTTTAAGAATCTCATCACTACAAGTGTTCATACATTTTCCAGAAAAGTAGCACGTGCCACTGTCTCAAATCCCATATAACACTTTTGCCTACTTCTTTCTGTCTCTAATATACGGTCCTCCACAGAAATGAATTTAATTCCACTATCCCGTAAGCCCATGCCAAAATTGCGTGTTGTCTCACGGCTAAACGAAAACAGACCGAATAAAGCCAGATCTAAACACTTCGACACTTCAAAGTCTCTCAGAGACAAACTTACTGGTAACAACGCTCAACAATTTGCGGTTGCGGCGTAAAAAATTCAGCTGTATCAAAGTAGCTAGGGAGTTAAAAAAGCCTAAATTAAGAGATCTTGGATCGACCAAATCACAGCGAGTTGAGCGAAGAAATGGCTTCCGTTAATCGAACCACCCTCATCGTGTATCTCGTAATATTGAGGAACTTACCAACAAAGTGGAAGTAGCACCATCTCATCGCGTATTCTTAACCTAACGCGAGAGAGCCAAATCTGTGTTGTTTGTACGGAGAAAATTAGGAGGGTAGAGATAAACGGTGATAATAAAATTTTCGGTAACAATTCATCAAAATCATCAAAGAGCTACTGTAATCGATGTCATTATGTCAGTTTAATTGAGAATTAATACGGCTACCTTCGTCACAACTGAATCTTACAGTACGCAATTCCCATACTACTCGTAAAATCATAATACGCGAGGGGATCCAAGGAAAAGCACCCAACCAACTGTACAGTTGCTACGAAGAGAATGAAAGCTGTTCACATTTATTTCCCATTTTTCAACATTAAGTGAAGTCTGAGCGAATAGAGTATTCAAAGACAAGCCAATCCGTCCCATTATTTTCCTGCTTTTTCGAGAAATGGAACGTGGCTGCCTGCGGTTTGATATCCGGATTTTGTTTGATTTATCTTGAATGCCTACGGAGAATCTGTAGTACGACGAATTTCTGGCTCGGTGTTTCTGAATCTACCGGTATCAATACATGTCGTTCTGGAAAGGTATAAAACATAGTCCTTTCTGAAAACCCATCCATATCTCTGAACAAGTTGAGTAGTGCCATTTCGAAACCGGTTGGTGCTTAGAGTAGGATAGCGCAGCCAGAACTTTCTATGTAAGTCTTCTGCACTTTTGAGGATTAGCCTCCAAAGCTAGTTTTGAATTTGAGGAGGGTTTATGGGTTTATTTTTACAGTAGGGCTACCAGACAAAGCAAAATCAGATGACAGCAACTTAGTTTCCGACAGTAATTCGTTTCCCAATTTCCCAGAATAGCAAGACAAGAAGTCCGCTTTCCTAGTCTCAGCACATTTTTGAGAAAATGACCGCTACCTCCTAACGCGAAAGGTCCGACAACTTACGTCGAACGTCGGAAAGCATCAGAGATCACATCAAATATCCTTGAGTCGTCTATGATAGCTGTTTGTTCAACTTTGTAGACTATGGCTAGGTCATTGGTTATGTTATAGGTCTTATACCAGTAGGTGTTGAAGGTGATCTGTTGAATTTTAGGAAAATAGAAATGCAGGGGTAAAAAGTAAGATCGTTTGGGACTGTGATATGTTCGTAGTCCTGAGACCCATGTAAGATAACTTTTTTAACGCGCAAGCATTCTCCAAACGTTAAATGTTTGAGAAGGATCTTTGAAAGAACAACATGTAAGACAGACGAGATGAACTACTGTATGAGGATAGTAAAACTGCACATGTAACTTCTCGAATATTCTAGTAGAAAGAGGCGTACTGTATGTTTCTTGGCCCACAATTCGGATTGGAGAAGAAGTAACTGTCCAGATTTCGGTTTTTTTTTTGACGTGACCGCGAAGCGGTTAAGTATATAAATGTAATTGCCCAAGCTGAAATTGCTGAATGCCTACTTAGGTGATCAACGAGCTTCCTTGCCCCCATTCAAGGAGCTCCGACGCTTGATCCGGAGACTTCTATGTGATCGCAAGGGCTATCTTGGACCAATAGACATTCTCGATTATGTGGCCTTTGCCTGAGCTGGTGGACGACGGACTGAGAATATTATTCTTGTAATTGAAACTCATTGGGTATCTCCTCTAGGGGAAGTAGCGTTGGATGACAGCGAAATGAATTACGGCAACAAAACAATCTCAATTCAGGTAGTCTACCCAAACCAATACTCTTCTCTGCAGCTCAACTTCCTCGCTGTACTAAATGGTAAAACGAGATTCTTAAAGCAACCCTGAGGACTCATGACCAGCGAGTTCACCTCACGCCTTATCGTTTTTGCCGTATTAATTGGAATACAAGAACCCCCATTTTCTTCCGTTTTAGTCTTAATTCTCTGTAAGGGTTTGGCACAAGAGAGATCAAAATGAAAGAGGCCCTGAAAACGGGAGAGCCTCACCCGTTCGGCCTCAATTCTCTGTAATAACCTAAAATAATTGACCTTGAAACGGGAGAGATGGGGGGGGGTCTTGTGTTCTAATTAATGCGGTGTTCGCTTCTCATTATACCGAATACACCCCAGGTATTCATTGCCTTGATTTCATGGGGTTTCTTTTGATACTAGTCTGGAGAGACACGATCTGTCATAGGGTATCTTAAAGACCCTTTCAACCTAAACCTGCCATGGCAATTGATGTGAAGCTAGAGCTAAGCTGGGAGATATACCATCTTGCACCATCACTCGGATCAACCTTGTCCTCAACCTGTTGGGCTTAAAAGTCAAGAGGTAAAGGGTGTCTACAGTAGCAAGATTTCCAGCTCGTGACGTCAGATTTTGATATCTCCGGGTGAATAACAAAAGAGTCAGAAATTGTGTAGACCAGAGACTGCAGCGCGTATTTCTGATCAGGTGGTTGTTGTGATGAGTTGTTGATTTTGTGCGGGTGAAAGGGATTTCGAGAAGAGCTGAGTTTGAGTTTCATGAGCATTGAGCAGGCAAAATTCAATTTGCCAAAGCGCAAAAAAACCCCCGAGCAATTTTGCTAGCAGTTCATTCCGCCTGGGGATTCAATGACTTGATTTCCAATATCAACATGCCTCCCTCCTATAAAGTCCCATGCTTGGGGCTGATACAGTCGAGGGGATGTAATTTGTAGTTTCTGTGGAAGAACACACAGCCTCTCCGGAGAATTTTATACATTTCATTGTCAGAATACATTTCCGTTTTCAACACCTGCTTTCCGAAAGCTTTATGTAAGGAGCTGTGATGGTGATGAACATTCTTCCATGATGAGACCCAGTAGCCTCGTTCTGTAGTCGCACAACTCGCTGAATCCCCAGACGCCAAAGCAAGCCCATAATATCGTCACACTCGTATCACATCATCAATCGGCTCTTTTCTTCAATTCCTCTGCCTCACCCGCACTACTAGTACTCGGTGTTTTCGGTCCATCCCCATCATCTGTATGATGTTCATCCTCGTCCCAATTATCGTCCTCGACATTCTCATCCCAGTTGTCGACTTCCTGATCCAAAGTTGACGCGCTTATACCAACAGTCCCGCTCTCCTGTGCTCCCACGCCCTCTCCCAGCTCCAAATCGTGCTCCGAATCTTCGCCCGGAACGACCTGGTAGGTCTTCGCCTTTCGTTTGCGCTCAATCATTCGGACATGGTACCAGCTGCTCAATGCTAATCCACCCAGCGATCCAACCACATTCGCTACGATATCATAGAAGTCGAAGTCTCGTCCATTGGGTAAGAAGCCTTGTAGAAATTCGGATCCAACGCCGAGAAAGCCGGTGCAGACGAGGAGAGTAAAGTGGAGATTGCGTCTCCGAGATGTATCCAGGATCCAGTAAAAACATGTTGTCAGGATGAAGAAGGTGACGCAGTGGAGGACTTTGTCGTTGATCAAAGCGTCAACCTGGAGCGAGGACAAGCCAGCATATCCCGCAGTAGCTACAAGAAAGAGGAACGCTCCTAGAGAGGTATCAGTATGAGCTGGGAGAAGAGGGTGGAGTGGCAATGTTTACCTGCGAAGGGCAACCTTATGCGCATTATGATGGAGTTTGGAGGGTTTCAGCCGTCAGGAATTCACGTCCAGTACATGGCAGATGTTGAGCTGTGGTGGAATGGTGTTCTTTTAAGCTCCAGGCCTGAGCTGCGTGTGTTCAGGGTGTCACACTCCACAACCTTTCAAGGTTTCCCGACCCGACCCGGAACGGATTAACCCCCGGAACTGAAGGGTGAAAGTTCCGACTCAATCGTGACCCAGAAGAAGTGATAAAGAGCGGCGCTCTCAGTCACCATATTTGTATTGTGATAACCAACCGGCAATAAAATGAGTGTTTAGGCTCTTAGACACCCCTTCAGCAAGTTGTCCAATAGCCGTATTCTTACAGAGAAAGTTTAAATACAAAGGTGAAAGGTTAGGGTAGGGTTCACTATTAAGTGAACTAACTTATTGTCAGTTGATACATCCAGCATGACCTTATGTGGGGTGCCGCTTTTCTCTCCACCGCCCAGCGGGCAAAAGGAGTGAGGCATCAACAATTGATGCGATGGCTTCCTAAGGCTGGCATAATTGTAAAGTAAATAAAAGTATAAATAAACACGGTATATACGTACCTAATAAGAGCATTAAACAATAGGAGAACATTTCCTTTCTTTTCTTTTTCCTTTTGACAACCCGTTTATTGTTCTCGAGTCCGGCCAGGATCCGGTCCTAGCGCCTCGCGTGCAAAGGTTCCAATTATCGGAGAACTGCAGAGAACACCTCCTCCCCAGCTTCGAAGGGGCTGCGAGCAGTGTCCATAGTGCAGAATACCAGACCGTAGACGTGATTGAGCGTGCGCATTTGTGAGGCTATTCCCATGTTCGTCCGCCGATGCAGTGATTATACGCGTGCCCCGGGCCAGACAGCTACAGCGAGCATAGGAGGCCCGCTACCACTACGGAGTGTAGCCCATCTCAGCAGCAGCCCTTCTCGGCTCGAGCGCAGCCATTTTGACGACAACCGACCCAACACGCCAAAATCGATGAGATTCAGCCATCAAATAAAGCACCACCACCATCGAATCTCGACCTGATTTCAACGGCGGCGGAATCACCAATGAGGGTACTTGTCGATTCCGCGAAGTAAGGTCGCTCCGAAGCCGTTTCTGCGAGGTATCGTGGTTTGTCGCGACGCCCATTTTCCGCGCTTTTGATGCGTGGGAGGGGGTGATCGATCATCAGTGCCAATGTCTTCCATCACCGGAGGCGCTGCCACGCATGGAAACAAATCATGGCAGCCCAACCCGACCTCATATTTAAATCACAAATCATTTCGCCATCGAGACGATACACCGGCGCGCTCAAATACCCCAGGTGTTTTGTTCGAAGACGCCACTATGGCGGAACCGGCCGCGATTGATGGCGATGCAGAGGATGAGCGCCAACGGGCTCTCTTCAAAGATCTTTATCGACGCAGCGAAGCGCGCATTGCAGAGCTATTTGGCGGAGGTGGCTATACAGAGCCAGAGAATAGAGATGATGCGATCGCCGATGAGGAACAATTAGCAGAGCAGCTCGGGGCCGCCGAGCCATCAAAGCCAGAACCCCCAAAGAAGTCTGCCAGAACCATCGACGAAGACAACTATGATGACGATGATGAAGAGGATGATGAGGAAGATCTGCCAATATCTACAATTAAGAATAAAAACGCCAATGCATTGTTGTCGCCCTCCAAGTCCGGCAGCTCCCCCGTCTCCTCAGATACATCACCCGTCAAATCCACAACCGAGAAGGCAGATGAGGCAGCGCAAGATCAACCCAAATCTTCCGAAGATGTACGCAAACAACTAGAGGAGCAGAAAAAGTCCATGGAAGAGGCAGCAAAACGCAGTTTCCATACCGTGTTTTATACTCTGGAAAATGATCGCGTTGCGATGTTGGAGCAACAGAGGTTAGAGGAAGCCGAGAAACAGACCAATGCGGAGATGGACAATAATGGAAATACCCCTCAAGCTAGCGGCGCGAATGGCGAAGTAAAGGGAAATCTTAGTAGCGCTAACCTCGGCGCGTCAAGTCTAACACTGAAGCATCTTATTGCCCGGATTGACAAAAAGCGCGAGAAGGTCAAAGCGTCGGATGCTGAGTTGCGTGCTCTAATGAACGAGGTTCGGAAGAATAGGAGCAAATGGGCCAGTGAAGACAATGTGCACCAGGAGGAACTCTATGAGGCCGCTGATAAAGTCTTGACCGAACTAAAGGCCATGACCGAATGGTCAAGCCCATTTCTCACGCGAGTGAATAAGAGAGAAGCTCCTGACTATTACAACAGTAAGTACAGTTCTTCTGGCTGAGGCCTCTTCGCTGACAATGGTAGTCATCAAACAGCCCATGGATTTTGGATCAATAACCAAAAAGCTCAAGACCTTCGTTTACAAATCCAAAGCAGAGTTTGTTACCGACCTAAATTTGATTTGGCAAAATTGCCTCAAGTACAACGCCGAACCCGGTCATAGACTGAGGCGCAACGCAAATTCAATGCGGAAGGAAGCAGAAAAACTCATCCCGCTCATTCCTGACCTCGTAGTGCGACCTAGAGCAGAGGTTGAGGCTGAAGAGCGCAGAAAGCAGAATGGAGGCGAAGATGATGCAGCTGATGACAGTGATGATGAGCCAATTATGTCTTCAAGAGGCCGCAAAGCTGGCGTGAAAGGATCTAAATCGAGGAAAGCGGCTAGAGACGAAGGAACGCCTGGCGTTGACCAAAAACCTACCCTACAGATCAATGGTCTTCTCAGCAATCTTAATCATGACGGCTCCGATGCAGGATTTGACGGCAGTAATGGCTTCGGTACCCCGCCTATCGGCTCCGTCACTCCGATCGGAATGAACGGTGTTCCTGGCAGCCAACCCGACGGAATGGATATAGATGGACCATCAATCAATGGGTTAGCTCAGGCACTTGGCGCTGCTGCAGAAGATCTCCAAGAGGACGAGGAGTATAAAATTTGGAAGCAGGTGACTAAAAAGGACCGTGCGCTGGTAGCAAAAGAACGGAATCGTCTCTTCAAAGGCGACAGACTTAACCCAGACGAGCCAGCACTCTTACGATCGAAAGCCGGCATGAGAAGATGGCTTCGCCAGCAGAAGCAAGCTCAGTCTGATATATCACGCTCAGATATCTCGAGCAAAGAGGGAGCTGAATCCGGCCAGGGCGTAGAAACGCTCGCAGAGGGTATGGAAGGTGAAGAGGAACGAGTTCTACCAGATTATTATGATACACTTTCTGCAATCCCCGATATCCCACTTAGGCATCAATGGATTGAAGATTCCGAGGGCCAAGTAGTGGATCAGAACGAAGAATTTCTTCGAATGGTTCCAGCTGGTCATTTCACGGCCCCCAAAAGCTTTTTGGCTAGCAAAGTCGAGTCCAACATGCGACAGATGCAAGAGACCAGAAAGCTCTGCTCCAAAATCAGCGTCATCAAACAGATGCAAATCCAGGCCCAGGTATGTTTGCTCAATCCTAATACCCCGTTTGATCTCTAATCAAAGTAGATGTATAATAATCAATTTCCCAAATACGAACCCGAGCCATTTATTGAGGCAGATATTGAGCCGCACGTCACTTCTGACGATGGACCGATAATGGCCACTTGGGTGTGCAAGGCGGCGATGCAGCGCTCTGTGGCCAAGCTTTGCTACCACGCTGGATTTGAAGAACTCCAACCAAGCGCTTTAGATGTTATTACTGAAATTGCTGGCGACTTCTTCACAAAACTTGCAAGAACGGTTGGCGTCTACCGAGAAACTCCCAAGATTCCTGCAACAGGAGCAGCTGCGGCAGCTGGCATGAAATGGCAGGAACGTTTTACTGATGAGGAAGTGATTCTTCACGCTCTCAGCGAGAATGGCATTGAGGTTGAGACTTTAGAGGCATATGTGAAAGACGATGTTGAACGCCTTGGCTCAAAACTTACTGTTATGCATGAGCGAATGAAGGCTCATCTATCTGATCTACTGCGACCTGCTCTCACAGATGCTGGAGCCGATGGATCGGGCGCATTCAATGATGGAAGTGAGCAATTTGTTGGTGGCGATTTTGCTGAAGAGCTAGGCGAGGACTTCTTTGGCTTCAAGGCACTGGGCCTCGATTCCGAGTTTGCAATGTCCAGTCTCTCGGTACCCCTACATCTGCTCCACGCCAAAATCCATCGTACCTATCCTGGCCCTGCAGCGGCAGTCCAATCAGCCGAAATTTTCCCAGCCTTACCACCTTTGGAACCAGTTACTAGAGAGAATATCCAAGATCAGATCGGCCTCATCAGAAACTTCTTCCTTGCTAAATTGCGTGCCAACGACGACGGGCCTCTTGTAGAAGACGATGACCTTCCTCCTAAGCAAAGACCCGCAAGGCCTCGTCTCGGTCCTACTGGCAAGATCACCAGTCCTCGGAAACGACCACTCAAGGAGCAAGGCGGAAACTCAAAGAAAAAGAAGAAGCTTGAGAATGGCACCGCTATGGATACTTCGACTGGAACGAAGACTGGCGTCAATAGCAGCCCCGATAAGGCTAGCGTTGCGGCTGCAAAGAAATTGAAGCTTGGCCTGCCAAACGGTGGTCCAGTATCAATGGAAAGAGCTGAGAGTGGACAAGGTAGCATTCATACAGAAAAAGACGACACATCAGCAGTTGGCATGATGAGTCCCGAAAGCATCGAGCGCTAATAAACGTATTCATATGTTCGGTAACAAACACTCCTTTATCAAGTCTGGCACTTGGTCTCGCTACAAGTTTCCCTGGACCACCGGCCTCGTTACGAAATACAAACACACACGCTCATTTACGAAAGCACGAGGCGCCAATGAATAAGGCGCACACACACGTACATATGGGATGGGATTTTCTATCGCAAAGATTGCTTTTCTTCTTTCATCGGATGGGCGGCTGGCTGGCTGTTGTTCTACCACCTATTCCCCCTTGCTTTTTTCTCTTTCGCGATACAGATTTGCGTGTACCAAGAACCTTTTTTTTATTCCGTGGTGTTAATCTTTTCCTCTGGTCGCCACCCATCCTTCTTGCTCCCTTTTTTCCCTTCCAGGCGTTTCGGGCAAAGACGGGATACGAGAGTGTATGCGAAAGAAGACTTTTATTTTCTTGGCGTGCAGTGGAGTGGAGCGGAGCAAAATGGCAAAACACTATGGGATGGGTATGGATATGCTAAGGTTGCTTGGGATGCACGCATGGGGCGGCGAGCGTGTGAATCATTTGGGTTTGCTCTTTTCTTATTCTGCGAGGAGGAGAGGGCTCCTCGTCGTTGACTACACTATTTGCATTGAAGTTTGAGAGATGGGGTCTCTCAATGTCGCGTGCATGCATGGGGATTGGGTTGGGTAGTTGCTCGGAATGGCATGGCATGGCGTGAAATGGAATTGACGGGCTCGAGCTTGATCTTTGGTGGTAGCATGGAGTAGAGCGGTGCTTTGGCCACGTCAACTGCCTAGAAGACACAGTTGGATTG
The DNA here is from genome assembly GCA_003988905.1 of Hymenotorrendiella dingleyae. Classification (NCBI taxonomy): domain Eukaryota; kingdom Fungi; phylum Ascomycota; class Leotiomycetes; order Helotiales; family Helotiaceae; genus Hymenotorrendiella; species Hymenotorrendiella dingleyae. The sequence continues at coordinate 45,630 of QYAP01000077.1, forward strand.
TAAGGCCATTGCGTTGCATTGTATTTTATGCTAGCGAGCTAGATATCATCAGAATGAGATGATTGCATCTGTGTGCCCTCCTTTCCATGCCAGAATGTCGTGATGTGAAAGAAACTTGTCTCAATAATTTCCACCTGCTGCAGCCATAGCCAGTTATTTATGCTCCCTTGCAGATTCTCTTCCTTCCTTGCTCGTACCTTCATTGACCTAAAAGAGTCAGTGGATGTAATATCGAAGTGACCAAGGACTTGCTCTTTTTCAGATGTCATCAAAAGTTGATTATTCCTCGTCCAAATCTTCAAAGTAGTCGGTGTCATCTATAGACATCTCCTTCCAAATGAGCTTCAGCTTCCTCTCCAGGCCATCCTCGAGTGGGAATTGTCTGTAGTCTCCATCTCTGTGCATCATTTTTTGCCAGTTAGCCATCTTGTAGCGAACCTTGGAGGATGGAGAGTCAAAATTTGGCTACAGTACGACCAATAGAGCCACAGCAGCCCCTTCCCTCGCCGCGCGTTGGATACAATAAATTAAAAGTTGTAGGAAGCAGATGTTACTTACAAGGTCACAACTTGGACTTCCACTTGAGGAAGAATTAGTTCAGCACTTAGTGCTTTGAAGTGGCGGATGACGTCGCCGAGGTAGCTCAAATCCAAGCTGTCAAGATATTCAATTGTCGGACACCCTTCGAATTTTCTGAATGTGTGAAGAACTATGCTTAATTTCTTAAGGGCTGTCCACCTCTTAAGCGGATACCCGGTGACAATTTGAGCATAAGAAGCATAAACATCTACACCAACAGCAAAGTATCGAACTGTGTTCAGTATTCCTTCATCGAAGATTAACCCTCGTAGAATTGGGAAGCTCAAATAAGCCCCATGCCAATTTCTTTTTGATGCAAGAACACTGATGGTATCTCTTTCTGGGTTTATCCGATTGAAGCCATTCCGGGGGGTAGGGTTCACGTCCAGAGCATATCGTTTCAAAGCTTCATGTCGTGCTTCTCGACAAACGTGAAGCAGGCAGAGAGGGGGGTGCTTAAATTTGATGGTTCCAGCTCTTTGAGGTCCAAGTTGTTCTTCATCCTCATCGATCACTTGTTTGATTTCTTCCACCCATTGCGTGTAAAGTTCTGCATACTTTTGCCATCTATCTGCAGAAAATGGGCCCTGTGGGACCTCTGGGAACGGGTTCTTTGTAAAAGAGATTTCTAGATTCCTGCCAGCGATCATCTCGATGGCAAGCGCCCATATCGCAAATTGAATTTCTGTCGGTAACTTCGGAAACATGGTAAACTCTTGAAGTGCCGGGGGACTAGCATTCGTAGCTTTGAAAGTCGAAGACATTTCAGTGGTATTAATGACCTGCGAACAAAGATAAATTAGACTCGCCATTTACAGAGAGATAGATTGTTCCCGTACTTCGAAATTCTTGCTTGCGGTGCTGATTTGGAGCTCGTGGCCGCAGACGCTCTATTCCAGAATTAGTTAGCCATAAATCCAAGATGCTGGCATGTGGAAGTCACCTTCGCCAGAGGAATTCATGATGGTACGGAAGCCAGAGCCTTCTCGATGATAGATAGACCCCGTAAGTAATCGTGAAGGTCGAAGTGAGCATCAAGGTCGACGGTATATAGAGTCGAAGAAATGCGCCAATGGACTTGCGCAAGACGCGTCCGCACGTCAAGATCTCGCACGAAAGAGCGCGGATCTGCGATATCAAGATGTCCACTGCGAAGGTCGCAGAGTGGCGAAGTTTTGGTATGCGTGCTCTCTTTGAGACTTGGTGATGGAGTTGAAGGAAGTTTGAAAGAGCTGGCGGAGCTAAGCGAGATCGCACCTGCCTTCCGTGAATCGGGCAGGAACGACCCTCAACTCCCAACCCGCAAGTCACGAACAAAGTTTAACGCATTTACAGTGTCACAGGTTCCGTCAACTTATAGTGCCGAAGCGCTATTTTCCTTTGCAATGGCCAAGTCAACTTTTCTCACCAGCCCCTATTTTTGCTAGAATGTACAAAATAAAAGGGCTTCTCATCACTACAAAATGATAGGAAGCTCGAAGTCGAGTTAGTTATCGCTTTTCCATAAAGTCAATGCAACAATAGTAACAATGGGGAATATTTTTATTCTTCTCTTTCTTGGTCCCAGCTGGCCCCCTTTGGCAATCTTACCTTCATCGCAGTAGTAGTCACTTATTCGTTCATCGCCAAGTCGGCCATCAGCTTTGAAAGTACGCTCGCTGCAGGATTTATTTTTTGGCATTGCAAAACTCACTATCTATCCGCAACATCCGCACTCTAAAGAGAAATTTCCCCTTTTCTGCTTTGCTACCCTCGTTTTATTGAGGTTCATAAAGTTTTCCGCAAGCCCTCCTCCCCACCCCAGCCTCTCCTTCTGACCAGCACATAGAGTAGAAAGTAAAGATTGAGTCCATGTCAGAAGCTAACCCATTGCGAGAAATCGTGAACCAGGTTGCGAAAGCTCACTTCAATAAACAGTCGCCCTATTTCGAAAAGCAATACTGCCCGGATTTGTCTAAGGTAATGCTTCGTCAAGTTTTTGGGTGAACCGCTGCACCTGGGTTTGAAGTCGGCTAGCTGGCTTTTTGGGAACGTTGATCGGTTTATCGGAAAATTGCTCTAGGATTATTGCTGGATGTCTGGCCAAAGGCGATACGTGTTCAAGCGTCTCTAGCACATATAGGATGCACCGTACCACTGTCTTAACACCAGCCCGACTCATCGGTTTCAATTGCTGATCTCTTAATCGTTGAGCTTTGCTGAGCTTTCGTTTGGAGCGTCTCTGGGTATAATCTCGTGGCTCCCAGATGTTCTTGACGGTGATGTAATGCAAACTCGGAAAAGATCTCAAGCTGCGGAGTAGGGTAGCAAGTCCCCCGAGAGTATGTCGGTCGAAATCAATTGGTACGGCAAATTTGAGACCTTCGAGTTGAATATGCTGAAGATTCGTTTGCCCGAGCCATAGCAATATCTTTTCCCAGTGCGTGCTTCTTGCCCCCACGGTGTAAGTAGCCTCCGGTTTTTCGAAAACCGTGAGGTGGTATGCACTATGCAGACGAACATGGTCCGGAATTTTAGACCAAACGAAATCACGCGTGCGTCCTCTCAACCACTCCTCGATTATTCCAGGTGAGACAACATTTGTTTGTGACGCTTCTGACAGTAAGGCAAGCTGCAAAAATTCTTGTCGTATTTCCCGACAAGCGTTGAAGGTAAGACAACGATCCTTTGGCAGTTCCAGAGTCACACATCCGGGGTAGTAGGCAACAGCTTTACGCAAGAGACGCTCCAAAGCGAAACGCCAGATAATGCATCTGATCTCTGCGGGAAAATCCTTGAACTTCGAAAAAACCCTGCGCTGTATATTGTTGTGCGCCTTTACCATTGTGCGTGGCCGTTGGTTCTCCTTCTTAAGCTTCTTGGTGGGCGGTTGTTGGGAGTGCTCGTCATTGTGTGGCTTTGTCCTCTTGCCGGATTCTCGTTTATCCTTCGCTAGCATGTTGCGGACTGGTGTTCTGCGCACTTGAAATAGAGCTTTCAATAGTTAGTGCAGGACATCTCAAGTATGGGGAGGTTGAGTGGTGTGGTACCTTGATGAACAAATCAGGTTTCTTCTTTGGTGCCAACCGCGTGTATTTGGAATCCAGCGAAAACGAAGGATTGCCAGATGAAAGGCTCGTCCGTTTGCACTTTGAATCAAGTATCGCTGTAGCTCAAGCGACAGCGAACGCGTCTCGGTGTCGGATGATGAGGTATGTGGAAGACTGCTCAATTGAGTTAATTGTAAAGTTGACTACCAAGAAGCAATGAGCCAGCGGAAACCAAGCCACCGCACAGACCACACGCTAGCAGAAACTAGTGCAGCGATAAGCAAAAGACAAACTCCATTCACCTCACTCCTGTCACTTTTGAGGACATGTCCCACATGGAGGCAGTAGTAAGAACATTTTGAGGATATTCTTTCAAAAAGTATAAAAAAGTTCACTTCAATAACAATAAAAAGGTGGGTGCATACCATGGCTAAATAACACCACCTCGGCATGAAAAGAAAAGAGAGATAAACGGGGAAACGCGTGAGCACGATAAGGCTCGGTTGGTCGCCATGAGAAAAAGAAAAGAGGACATGAATCTTGGAATAAGTGGACCAGAAGTGAAATGATAGGAGCGGATGTACGCTATGACCATCGTGGCTTCCCAGCATACGGTTACACGCAGCCCTAAAGTTTCAAGTGAAACCTGCCGAAAACTGTTTGAAGCCAGATTGGTCTACACTTTGCATTTCCTCTCCTTTTCACATGAAGGAATCAAAACGGCTAAACCCCTTGATCACGATTGCAAGTCAAGCCCTAGGCCATAGCTAATTATGGTCTTGTTTTTATTTTGTCTTCTTTCCTACTCACCTACCGGTAGGTATCTAAGTAGCTACTTTCTCGCTTGCTTTCCGAACTCTCATCTGTCTTTAGCGTGTCAACATCATGCAGGTAGCCTTAAGTTCCCTAACAAGCACGATGAAGTGCCTCAACGCGCGAGAGATAGTTGAAGTGTTTAAGTCGGCTTCAAATGAACACACTATAAATTACACAAGAGTATTTCTACTTCTCTAACTTGTCAAGTCATATGTGGTTAACATAGAGAGGCATCGATGTCCAGCAAGGTAAAATCTTTGCATCATTGAACCTCGAAATACTCCATAGTATATTGCTATTATTCCATTCCCAGTCAGCTTGTCCCATATCCAAACTTTGCAGCATTCATCGTCCAAATAGCAGGACAAAATATGGTTGAATTCCTCGTCGCTTCGGCTTTTCTGGACTTGAAAATTTTGATTTGATCAGTTCATCTGAACACCCTTCAAGGAAGGTCTCGGAATCGTTATCCAATTCTAGTTTCCTTCCTTCTTCAAGCCATCCATCCCGTTGATACATCGAAGAATCAGCGTAACGTCAATGTCGGTATTACTACCCCACGATATGATGCTTTATGGCATACCATTTCCATCTTCTCCGAGACGCCTTCTTGCACCGCCACGAAGACCCTTAACAACCCACTTCCAAAGCCCCACAGGGAGTCCCCATAAACTATCCCACAGATCCTCCAATTTCCAGCAAATCCGATCCAAAGAAGTATTTGGAATCGTGTCGATGGGTTCAGCTGAGTAGCTTTCAAGAATAATTAACGGCATCTTCCAACCAGGATGGTCTGTCTTGATGGCAAGAAGGGCGAGTTGGGCACGCCTGATGCTTTTCCTCGTCTGTCTCCCATTGAGCTTTACCGAGGTTGTTGGAATGAATGGGTTTTCTTTTTTCCATAGCGATTGGACTGTGATTTTCTTGAGGTCGGTAAAGCAGTTCAGATTGGCTAAAATGACACTTAGAGCATTATCAACTCCATCTGAACCTCCCATATTGAGGATTCTATCTGGAGAGTAAGTAACGAGTTGGCCGAGGTCAACGTGTTGGATATTTGTACAGCCCACATAATTAGCCCACACCCGACTCCATTTGAGCGTGATCTCCGGTTTCCAAAACCAGGTGAAGAGCTTCACCCTGTCAATTGGGTACGCCATAATAGTCCTCTTAGCTATCATACTAGGGTCATTTTTTTCCTCGGCAGCAATCTCGACATTCCGAGGGAGAAGGAGAAGACGGAAAAGCTCGCAACGAGATAGTTTGCAAGCGTTGAAGGACAAATTCGCCGGCGCATCTATTCGTATGGTCACACTACCAGGGAATACCACACGGGCATTTTGGATGTACGGATCCAGGGTATATCGCCAGACTAGGAGTCGAATTTCAGTAGGAAGTTTGTTGAAATCACCCCCGATGTTAAAGATATGTTCGTCTGGCGTAATTTTCTGCACTGAACTTGTGGAAGTTTCTGTTATTTGCGGAGCGTTTGATGCGGAAGGTTGTGACATGGTTGCTGGCGTAAATCCTGGACTCTGAGGGGGAAGAAGCCTGAATTTGGGATGTTTTGGTAGAGTAACTCTATCTGAGATAGTGGGCTTATATATTCTCCTACAGACAAACAGGGATTGTTCCAGATAAGCCGCATCTGACAAAGGTAACCGTTTATTTGCGGCAGGAATCAGGACGAAGAGACTCATCCGTCCCAGAATCTTTCCAACGAAAGCACCTTCAACAAACCAAACCTTCGTAACAAGCAACATCAAAGAAATCTTCCAAAGAAGCATTAGCGCTTGGACATGTAGGACCAGCTCTCAGTGATTTCTGGCAGATTGCTTCTTTACTGCAGGATGGAAACTCCTACCACTGCCAGAATCTCTCAGATTATGCCGGATGCAAACTTTGAGAAGCGAAAGATTTCTTCATTAACAGAGATCAAAGATTTCAACTGACGCAAACATTCTAGCAGAAATACTTATACATGTAGAGCTACGTCGAAGTTCTCGAAATCCCAAGATTCGACTCCCATCTATCTGCCTCGAAGCTCGGAAGCGCGAAAAATATCTTGAAAAATACTTTGAGTCTTTGAATTGCTTGATCAGAAACTACGCTTGGTGGTCCAGATGCAATGAATTACCGCATTAACTGGTTTAGAGCGCCCCCTTTCCCGTTTTTAATCTTATTGTGTTAGATAATTAAAGAGAATTGAGGTTGACGGGAGACGGACTTCAGTGAACGAATCTCTCCCGATTTTTGGTCCTCTTTCATTTTACGGTAAATTACCGAAATGCCCCTTATAAGAAAATAAATTACTGGAATGCCCTCGATGCCCTTTTATAGAATTAGATAGGAATCAATAATTACTCGAATGCCCTTTTAAATCGAGGGGGCCTAGCACCTGACGTCGGCGCTTCGCATACCCGACACTGCATTAGCGATACGCCACCCACTGTCAAACCTGCATATCATCGTCGCCACCGAACCTTAAATTGACCGCAACTACGCACCTAGGAATTATTCCTGTGTGCACCTGGAATTAATTGATTGGCACCGGCTAGTGGGACGACATTTGCGCGAATCGATCGATTCTGCAGTTCATATTTCTGTAGGGTTAGTGTTGGTAGCGCATGCCCACTTCCGAGTCGCGCCCGACGTCCGAGCGCCCCCCCTGCGCATACGCCAAAGTGTAACTATTCAGAGAATTCTAGGAATTAGGCGGCGACAACAACCACAACTCCAAATCAAAAAAGGATTGCAGCTCTGGAATGCGCATTAATCATAGAGCCCGCATATCGATTTTTATTTTTCGGGAAAAAAATCATAAAAATAACTTAGAAAAAATAATTATTCTTAAAAATCTATAAAAGGGCATCGAGGGCATTCCAGTAATTAAAAATCTTATAAGGGGCATTTCGGTAATTTACCGTTCATTTTAACCTTATTGTTCCAGGATATTCAAGAGAATAGAAGTCAAAATCGGGAGAGGAGATATGCTCTAAATCAATGAATACAGTACGGTACTTTATCACAGCAAAGGGGCGGACTTCAACGCAAGCTTGTATAGGCGAGGGTGTGATTCTCAATAAAGATGTAGATCGACGAATGCAAAACACTCAACCCCTTTCGCACATCAAATTCTATCGACTCGAAGTCAAGATGCCAACCCGCTACCCAACGAGATATCCAATCCCACTATCAACCATCCATCTACCTCCTCACTTCTGCATGCCATCCAGGCTCAGGGTTCCCAAATCTTGTTGAATCGATCGTTTTGTTCCCTCGTTGGCATTTTCGTCATCCACGAGTAAATTCTCGCTCCCCATTTGCTCTCCTTGCTTTTCGCAAGATTCATTGTCTGGTGGTGTGATAAAAAGTGGTGGGTTGATAGGTTCGTCAGAGTATTCCTTGATCACAACCAGAGGCTCTCTCCATGTCGGCTCTAATACTTTCTTCAACTTGAAACGGCGTAGAATGCATTCCACTGCCTCCTCGACCGCTATTCTGCGTGCGAATTCTTCAATTTCTTCTTTCCATTTGAGCGCTAAAACGAGCTTAGGCCTGAAGTCCAGTCTGTTGATCGTAAGACGTTTAAGGGAGGGATGACGACTGTCGCAACACCATAGCAGCTGATGCATTTGCTCGGAGAACTCAAAGCGATTAAAATATGGCGATCTTTCATTGAAGACTTGTGTCAAGGAGGGGGCATTTGGCCAATCCATAGGAAGGACATCGATATGGATGTGTTGGAGATTTGTGACCCCAAGTCCCATCAACATTTCCAGCTTTTCCTCACATCCATGGTCGATTTTCAATGTACACGAAGAACTCCCAAAGAATGTAATATAGCGATCATTCCAGGGCAAAGGTGCTACTTTCTTCAACTCGACTTCCTGGTGATTCGGTCTGTTATAGTCTGCGAAAAGTTCTCGGAGCAACACGGATCTAAACTCCCCACAAGCATTGAATGCATTTGCTTCAGAATCATGCCTTGGCCAAGGCCGTGGCAGACATCCTGCCCGTCCTACACGTACTGGTCGATGTCTTGTGGGAGTGCTCTTCCATCCTGTACCCTCTCGAATGAACAGCTTAGATAGAAGCTGCGCGGCGAAACGCCAGATAAGACATCGTATTTCCGCAGGCAGATATTTGAATTGATGGAATATCTTTGGGGAGACATCCAGAGGTGTTTGTAGACTATTTTATCATCGTAAGCGTGGAATTCTTCCAATGTTGCAAAGGTAAATGCAGGGTCAAGAGACCTCTTATTTTTTGGACCCCTCTGGGTTGTCGAAGGCTCTGAGCCGGGTTCATCTTCGATGGGGTGCATTGCGTTGCGATTTTAATACGCCGTGTGTGTTCCATGCCAACAGAAGAGGCGGACGTTCAATCTGACTATATACCCACTTTTATGAAAATGCTTTGAATGGCAAATCTGACAACCCGAATTCTAGACAGCTCGAGCCACACCTTTCAATAGCATAAAATTTCCGTCTGGTTCTGGAGCATCAAAGTACTTTCAAGAGAAACATCTCACCTCAAATAATAGCATCGGCCAAACGACAACACAGTGCGACATAGCAAATATAACATTCTTTGGCAGTATAGCAGTTTTTCGGAAACATCTGAACCAGCAGCCGACGCAAATCCTGCTTGCGAGACAGAACTTACCAAGTTACCAACTCAACCTATAGTCTTTGCGCGGTAAAAGCGGAACACATACTGCAAGTAATTGAACAGAAACACGAATCTGAGAACGCTCCATCGTTGTAGAAGCCCACTTGTCAGCCGATTGGGCAAGTGTTTCCATCCGCAAGAGACCTAGCAATATCTACGGTGCTTGACCAAGGATTTTTTTTAAGAGATCCATGGATAGAGAGTATTATTTACTTGTTCTGAGGGATCAACTAACTCAGAAAGATGACTTGGACAGAAGACAAAAGACGCAGAAGAAATATTCGCTATGTGAGAAGATTGGATTTGGACGCCAAGCAAATAACGTAGCCCCTGAACGCCAGCACCAAATTAAGCGAGATTTCAATTCTTCATGAACAAGCCGACAATAAACGACAGTTAAAACCCTGAGTACTCTCACACATCAAAAACGGCAAGTCTGAGGTTTAATTGCTAAGTTCTTTACCACTCAGAAACTCACGTATCAAAACCCGTTTCAGTTCATCTTCCGAGTCTCCGCTAACAACACCAAATCGTTTCCTCAAACTCCGCATGCTGCTAGTGTTTCTTTAGACCTCCCATATTACGTAGTCAGAGATATCATTGTCGTCTTGGACGCCAGAGCGTCGCAAGTTTCGAGCCATATCATCAGCGCCATCTGCGCTTGAAAGTTTTGTTCTATTTTTGCGCTGTTTTTTCTCCTCCGAGTCGCTGGGGAAAGGAGTATCATGGTCGATTGGGCTCGGTGGTTCGACGTGTTGGTAGGGGAGCATGAGACCATCGGGGTCGATCTCCTCATCCTTATCCTCTTCCTTTTTCTTTTTCCTGACACTTTTAGCTTTAGTTACAAGCTTTCTCTTAGGCTTCCTCTTAAGCCGTATCGGCAGTGTTTCTTCCTCTTCCTCCTCCTCCTCCCCTTCTAATTCTGCACAATCTGGTTCCCCACCCAAAGCTTCATTCGCTACCCTGGAATTCGGTTCCGGAGACATGGCCAACATTCTGTCGGCCAAGTTTTCGAGAAGTAAGGCTACCCAATGCGGCTGCGCTGCATACCCTACGGTAGCATGGGAGCAATAATAATTGTACAAAATACAATAATATTTTATTGTACTTTCTACAATAATTTACTATTTGAATCAATAATAATTGTGGTAGAAATAAGGTGTTCGCGTCCTAGTATAGAAATTATAAAATGTATAATTAAAATTGGAATTGGAATGAATTAGAATCAATATTTATTGGATTAAATGGTCTCAAATCCCTTCCATTTCCACCTTCCATTTCCATTCCATCCACCTTCCCGCCCACCAACTAAAATGAGGGCATTCCCACTTCCACCTTCCCTCCTATCCTGCATTCCTGTGCCTTGTGCCCTTATTAATCGTGCTCTCGTAGTTCGTAGTTCGCAGTTCGCCGTTCGCAGTTCCGTAGCTTCGTCGTTCACTCGTATGCTTCATTAGTTCCTGTTATATGCAGAGAGAGAGAGGGGGGGGGAGGGAGAGTACGCGTACTAACTTATAATCCAGTGGTCCTGTGGTCCTAGTAGTCCTGGTAGTCGTGGCATTCCTGGTGTTCCTAGTGGTCCTGATGGTCCTGATGGTCCTGGTAGTCCTGGCTGGTGGTGTTGTGGTCCTAGTAGTCCTGGTAGTCGTGGCATTCCTGGTATTCCTGGTGTTCCTAGTGGTTCTGATGGTCCTGGTAGTCCTGGCTGGTGGTGTTGTGGTGTTGTAGTGTGGAAGAAGAGGAGGAAAACCCTCTAAGGTAGAATAGAAGGAAGGAAGGAAGGAAAGAAAGCCATAGAAGATAAACAAACAAACGCGGTTGGGAACTCGCACGGACCACATTTCTCGTTTATGTACCTCGCAGTAGTAATTTGGGTGTTGTGTAACCTGCACCGGAAATGAGAAACAGGAAGCGAGCCCAGTGATATTTGCCTCCGGCCCTCCGCGCTCTTTTTTCCGAGATGCATAAAATTAATATTGTTTCCGTACTGAAAAAACGATATATTATTGTAGTTTCTACAATTAAAATATGCTCATATAAATTATTATTGTATTATCTACAATAATAATTTGACCATGCTACCGTAGGGATAGGTCCAAATTCGACACCGAAGATTTGTAGGAAGGAAGGGGAATTGAGGGAATGTAGTTGCGGCGGCGCTGGGGAGTGGTTGGGAAGTAGAATTGTGCTCGTCGGAACTCGAGTCGTCGAACATCGTCGGTTTTGTGGTGGGGAATGCTGTGAGGAAAGATGGATATGTCGTGTGTTTTGTATGCTATCATGGTGAGGGGGTTCAGTTTAATTGTACGACATAAAGACAAAAGTACCTTGGGTGTCAAAAATCAGGAGACATCCAGCAATTTCCATCGATGTCGGATGTTGTGGCGCCTCTGCTAAGTTCTGGAAACACGATACAAGTTCCACGACGAAACTTTCCAGTCAAGTTAAAATCGACGTAGAAGAAAAACAGTAAGAAGAAGAGCACGCGAGAAACATGAGCGACGACTTTTCATTTTGATACCAAGTTCCAAAACAGCTGCGATTCCCCGCCGGACTTCAATGGACCAAATCGGTGACCAAAGGAGAACCCAATTCTAAATAGCTTCCCCATAATACACTCTCAATTTGCGTCGATATTACTCTCCATCCAGCTGAACACGAAATTCGATTCCGCTATCCATCATTCACCATCGTCAATTGTCACAGCAGAAGCCCCCCTGCCCAAAGAGCCAACAATCACTCCTGAAGTGTCCCTTGTGCCTTGTGAAGCACTTGGGTTTGCCGATAATTCGTTCAAGTATCAAAGTTGCCGATTGTGATTCTAGCTTGCCTGGTTCCCTCCACTCTCGGACGAGGCATTCGTTGGTGGCGAGTTGATGGGCTCATCAGAGTACTGCTCAACAACGACCAAAGGTTCCCTCCATGTTGGCGATCTGACTTTAACCGCACTCAACTCGCCTCTAAGGTACTCGACTCCCTTCTCAATATGCTCCGGGCTGGTCGCGAAGAATGATTCGATAGAGCCATAAGGATCCACGACGAGAAGTTTTTTGATCGTCACCGTCTTGAGGGAGGGATGTTGACGCTCATAATCGCAAAACAGCTGGAAGGCCACATTTCGGGGAAGGGGAGTGAAAGAACCTTGGGCTTCAGGCGTTGACGATATAACAAGACCTTCCATCCGGATATGTTCAACGTTTGTGACGCCGGGTTCATCCCAGCAACACCGATGACAGGGATTCTCTACATACTCGGGGTTTTTGAAGAAAGTGATATTGCGTTGCGTGAAGTTGAGGCTTCCCACAGGAACTTCAGATCCCCGACCATGAGGGTCGTCACGGTTTCCGAAAAGTGTCCGAATCATCTCATCTCGAAACTCCTGACAGGCGTTGAATGCGTTGACTCGGAAAGGCGACTCGTGCTGAGGTATCACACAAAAGGATCTAGTTCCTGGGTACTTCTCTTCAACGTGTACTAGCAGAAGCTTCGAGGCGCAGCTCCAGATTTGGCGTCGTAATTCCTCGGGAAGATCTTGGAACTTGGGAAATGTGGTTGCGGCAGTACTCGCGGGTGACTGCACAGCACGACCTTCATCGGACGAGCTTGAGTTGGCGGACATTGCTAGGCCAGTTTTTAGGGTTGTGATGAGAGGCGGATGCGTGGTGCCTTTCGCGAGCTATCAGGAGAGGTCCAAGAGGAAAGTGTCAGATGGACTCAATGATGTGTGTGTAAGAAGGCTTGGTTCTTAGAAGCTAGCCTTCGAGAGGCTTGTAAGCCTAGCCAGGGCCGTGCCCAGCTAGCCTAAGTCTAACAGGGAGTACATGCAGTGAATACATCCTAGGCGCCAACTATACAGTTGCAGACAAATATATCAAAAGGTAAAGATCTAAAAAGAGAATGTCAAGCGACATCACCACACATAATAGCAGTAAGCCAATCGCAATAGCAGTCTGAGAGCTTCTCAAGCTGAAGGGTTGTTTACTAAAAGATGAAAAGCTAGTCTTCCTGATTCCAGAGCAAATTAGCAAAGACCAGCACTGTGCAGGGGACCAACCTCCATCACTCACAACTCACCCAACAAAAAATTCAAAAAAGTAAATCTTAAATGTAATGGATTCTGACCATCTTCATCTTCCATCCAAGGCTATCATATATCCTTGGTGGTGCTGGGAATCGAACCCAGGTCGTAACGGTGTTGAGCCAGAAGAGGCAGATCACAACGTTAAATGTTACCACTACACCACACCACCTATTATTGGCTGAATTTGTTGAAAGACTGTTTGCTTTCTGAGTTTATATAAGAGTAGGACGTGGGAGTGGACTGTGAGTCACGTCGGGGTTGAAAGGATGGTTACGCCGGTTATGGGGTCGTGGGCTTTACTTGTCATCTACAGGTCGTTGCTTTGGTCAAACATCAGTTTAGTATCCAAAGCAATCAATAAAGAGCAGCTCACTTCAAGGAACTTTGCAATGAAAGATGAGGTCTCACTTGCTCCTTTCCAGAGATCAAACCAAGCAGCAAAACGTAACGACGATGGTAAAGCAAAATAACACATAGGAAAAAGGATGGATGAAGACTGTTGGATTTTGACGCCAAGCAATGCAACCCCTAAACACCAGCAAAAGTACAAATCTAGATCAAGCCACTGCTTGTGCCTGTGGTCCTTGACCTTGCGGCTGTGCCTCTGACTGTGCTTGTATGATCTGCCTCAATATTAGCATCCAAAGCCCCTCCAGAAAGCAAGGAAAACACACCTTCGCCCTAACACCATCACTCTTATCCTCTGTATCCTTAATCTGCTTCTCAACTCTCTTACTGCGCAAAAGTCAGCCCCAGTCTACCTTACCCCGGAATATCAGATTCTCACATCTCCTTCTCAATATACTCCAATCTTCCGTCTACAGCCAGTACCGCTTCCGTCTTTTCCTGCTTCAGCAATACTGGTCCAACCATCTTGTAGATATTCGCATCATCTTTCAAGCCCGAGAATTCCTGCAGAATTTATCTTAGCCTTTGCTTTTGGAGGTGTGCTGGATGCGCCGAACCTTTTGTACCGCTCTGTTTTCCTGCTGCTGCGATTCGAGCTTTTGGCGGGAGTTTACGTGGGTTTGAAGCTCTGCGTATCCGTATTAACAGAGTAAATTGAATGGAAAATATAAATTGAGAAACTGACCTTGTTGCACGGCTTGATATTCTGCACTAAGTGCCTGCAGGACTTGCTGGATTTCTGCCATGGCGGGGAAAAGTTGGCGCAAATCGATCGCTTTGTACGGTGAAGGGGTTTGCACCAAAAAAGACAGCCCAACGATTGTGTTACCGAAAATTATCGTCTGATTACCTCGAGTTTCGCAAGGAAATTAGTGGTACAATGTGTCTTCGGCGCAATAGAGAGATGTTCTCGAAGGCTAGTGGTCGTCATTTACAGTAGCGCGGTTGCTGTTTCGACAACTTCGCGGGGCAAGGCAAGCCGAAGCGAAGAAAGCTGGAACAACACCCCTCAACACACGCCAAAACATCAACACTTTTCACTTCTGGTCTCTCGTTCACTGTGAAGTCCCGCCTCGAAATCAATAATTACCGCAAGGCGCATATCGAAGACAGGGCGGACAACGCTGCCAAATTTCTGCCTGCCTCCGATATCTTTTCACATCTAAAACCAGCCCAGCGCATACCGGTACATCCTAACGCCCCTCGGACGCCTACCGCCTACGGCCTAGACCTAGAAGCAGAACTAGAGGCTCCCAGCTACTGTGCCGATAATACTCCCCTCGAACGACAAGCACCCCAACTGTTCGTCCTTCAGACTCTGTGCTTCCTCGAGAGGTCGCCCCCACCTTAAACATGTCGAATACCGACTTTCTTGGCCGTGCCATAGATGTTGTGAAGAAGGCGATCGAGGCCGATACGGCGGCAGAATACGAAAAGGCATACCAGCTCTACTACCAATCCCTTGAACTGTTCATGCTGGCATTAAAGTGGGAGAAGAACGCCAAGTCCAAGGAGATGATACGTTCCAAGGCGGGCGAATACATGGAGCGCGCAGAAAAACTCAAGACACATCTGGACACGGACGGCGGGAAGAAGAAACCTGGGATGGTGGGCGCGAATGGGTCGACGACAGCGGGAGGTGCAAAGGGTGCGAAAGGAGAGGATGGGGAGGAGGTGGATGCGGATAGTAAGAAGTTGAGGAGTGCTCTAGCGGGGGCTATTCTGCAAGATAAGCCCAATGTTCGGTGGGAGGATGTTGCAGGTTTAGAGCAAGCAAAGGAAGCGCTGAAGGAAGCTGTGGTCTTGCCTATAAAATTCCCACATCTTTTTACCGGCAAAAGGCAGCCTTGGAAAGGAATTCTGCTGTATGGACCACCTGGAACCGGAAAGAGTTACTTGGCAAAGGCAGTGGCCACAGAAGCAAACAGTACATTCTTCAGTGTGAGCAGTTCGGATTTGGTCAGCAAATGGATGGGAGAATCAGAAAGGTAAGGACATGCCCAATTAACTTTACAACAAAGTTAACCTTTTTTACAGATTAGTCAAGCAATTATTCGCCATGGCAAGAGAAAACAAACCCTCAATCATTTTCATCGACGAAATCGACGCCCTCTGCGGCCCTAGAGGAGAAGGAGAATCTGAAGCCTCACGACGTATCAAGACGGAAATGCTGGTCCAGATGGACGGTGTCGGCCGAGACAGCAAAGGCGTGCTTGTTCTAGGCGCAACCAATATTCCTTGGCAACTAGACGCCGCAATCCGTCGACGTTTCCAAAGACGTGTACACATCTCCCTACCCGATACCGCAGCTCGAACGACCATGTTTGAAATCGCTGTTGGTACAACGCCATGTGATCTGAAGAAAGCAGATTACAAGAAATTAGGAGAGCTGAGTGAAGGATATTCGGGAAGTGATATCAGTATTGCCGTTCAAGATGCACTCATGCAGCCTGTGCGATTAATTCAAACTGCTACGCACTATAAAAAAGTAAGCATCCCCCCTTCCCCCTTCTCCCACCTACACCCCTCCATCCTTCCCAAACCTCAAATTCCCAGCCCCCAAAATCCTTCAAAACCCCAAAACTGACCCAAAACTTAGGTAATGGACAACGGCGTCGAAAAACTCACCCCCTGCTCCCCCGGCGACAAAGGCGCCATGGAAATGAACTGGACCGAAGTCGACTCGGACAAACTCCTCGAACCACCCTTACAACTCCGCGATTTCGAGAAGGCGGTTAATGGTGCAAGACCGACTGTGAGCCAGGAGGATATCGCGAGGAGTAAGGAGTGGACGGAGGAGTTTGGTAGTGAGGGGTCGTGAGCTCGCTTTTTCTGTGAGGACGGGGCGTAGCGAGGAAAGGGGGAGGGGGGAGTGGGGGGTAAGGGGAAGGGTTTGCAAAGCATGGCGCATGTACGGCGTACTTACAGGAGTTCTTTGCTTGTTATTGAAATCCCCGTTGGTGTTGCTGAGAGGTAGTATCACATAGTATTTTAGGATCCATCCACCCCAGGTGTGCAGATCCGCACTGGGAGCAGGCACGAGGAAACGGGGGATATTGTCACATAGAAGTATAGTAAAAAAGAAATTCTCAAACAGCAATCACTAATCACCAATCTGAAAGATCTTCAAATTGCACCTCTCCAGAGTCAGTCACAGAGGAACATTAAAGATGTGCAAAGCAGACTTGAGATGAAAACCCAGTTGGAAAAATTGGAGATGGGATTGGTGACAGAAGCAAGAATGACATTTCAAGGTTTCATTGATGGTGGTATCTACATATCTACCCTCAGTAATTCATGCCCATCGTCATGTCCTTCTCGCCAAAGCAAGCTCTAAAGATCATTCGTTCCATTTTCTCCTTCTCAACGCCAAATTTACTCAAGACAAGCAAAAAAACCAAAGGTAAGCCAACACCATGCCCGAGACAAGAGACCCAAATTTACAAAAAAAAGAGGTTAGAAGCCAGGAAAAGAGGATAAGAGAAAGATTTTTTAATCAGACTCCACCTCCTTCTTGGACTTCTTCTTCTTCTTCTTTTCAACTACCTCCTCGTCCCCATTCACCTCGCTATGTCTCCGCTTCTTCTCCTTCTTGCCGTCCTTGTCTGATTTTGGCTTTTTCTCTTTCTTGTCCTTTTTCTCTCTCTTGACGAGGACAATGTCGCCCATTTCTTCGTCTCCGTCGATGTCAACCTTGATATCACCTAACACTGCGTCCATGGCTGATTTCTACTTCAAGTTAGTCTTGATTCTCATCTTTTTTTTTGTTTTGAAATGGGAGTCTTACCATAGCATCTTCATTCTTCGTTGGCGCGGTTCCAGTTGAGTAGAAATCTAATCTCTCCTCAACCTGCTTTCTTAACACCTCTCCAAATTTTGTTGATGGTTCCTCGGAGAAGTTGTCGATTCTGCTTGCAATACTGCACTTGTTGGCCAAGAATCGCGAGATGCGACCCTTGTTCTTTGCACCGGCGCGGCCAATAAAGCTAGAGTGGTAGATTAAACCGTATTTAGGGGTGTTTCCCTTGGTCTTCAAGGCTCTGAACAGTGCCTTTTCGGCACCAAGAATTTGTAC
The DNA here is from genome assembly GCA_003988905.1 of Hymenotorrendiella dingleyae. Lineage (NCBI taxonomy): Eukaryota > Fungi > Ascomycota > Leotiomycetes > Helotiales > Helotiaceae > Hymenotorrendiella > Hymenotorrendiella dingleyae. The sequence goes on from QYAP01000077.1 coordinate 63,292, forward strand.
GGTAGAGGCGGGGTATTTTGAGAGGTTGGTGAGGGATCCAGCGTGGGAAATAAGACGAGCTGCGACAACTTCACCGATCAAAGTGGCCAAGTTAGGAGCAACAATAGCCATCTTGTCGACGAGATACTGGAAGAGACTTCGTCTGTACTCAGCAAGCTTAACGACACGATTTGCGAATGCTGAAACGTTCTCCATATCGGTCGCTGAAATCTCTTGACCCATGCTCACTCGTGCAGCATCGATAATAGCCTGAGCAATATCTCCATCGTCGTTAACAATTGCCGCAAGGTCATGTAAAGATTCTTGGGTCAAAGTCTGCTTGTCACCAATTGCGAGGGCAAGCTTGGCGTAGGTGTGGTTGTCCGAGACGATTCGGATAAGTTCAGGGAAATGCCATCCGTACCATTCTCTAACACGCATGGAGAAAGTGTTAACGGCTTTGTCGAGGTGGTCCAAGGTCGCAATGGCCTGGATAATGTGGTTGTCGTTCTTCTGGACAGAGAACTTGACCTTGGCGCGAGAGTATGCGTGACCGAGACCAAGTTGAGCTCTACCAACATCGCCTTCCTGGAGACCCTTCAACAACTTCCCCGCATGGAATCGCACACCACGAAGCAAGTCTGCGGTAACCTCAGAGGTTTCGCCAGTCTCGCAATCGACACCTGGGAACGAAGCCTTGATGCTACCAGCCAAGTTCTTATCCGACACACCAAGAATAACCTTCTTCTTCTTGGATGGTTTTGGCAAGTTCAATTCGAGGTTCGATCGCAGGTATTCGGACAGGACGCCTTCGGAGACAAGGTTGATATTTTCAAGCGCTTCCGCAGCTCCTCTAAGAATGCATCAGTTGTGGTTCTCTGTCGCGAGAATGTACCTCCTACCGGTATGCCGCAAAGTTGACAAGCTTGACCATCTTTCCGAATTTCGCAAGATCCATGGTGGCATCTTGAACTTCCTTCAATCGGTTTCCAATGGCATCGCCTTGGTGGACGACCTGGAAGATCGCATACCCCACCGAGCTCTCATGGAGCAGATAATCAACTTCCGACATTGTATCAAGCCTGAAGTATACCAATTCGTCGCGTATCCAACAACACCTGGGCTGGTTTAATGATTCTGCGACGTGAATATTGTGTCGTGTTGTCGCGGTTGTTGGTGGAGAGCTAATATTTCTCAATTGAAGCTCTGCAAAAAATTATCACGGCGATTTTGAAAATCCGACCCGCTATCGTGGAGCCTAACCTAATATGAGCAAGCGCCGTTGAACCACGTGACTGACCCAGCCACTTGCATGTAGGAGCAGATGCTTCGAAGCCACAGAAAACGATCGACAATTATTTTCAAGGTCTCTTCGATGGAGCTAATATTGAGGAAAGCTACTACTGTTTACCCTGGTCACATCAGTTTGTATGGATATTTAGTCAAGGAGCCTTTTCAGTTGGCCACTCTGATGCAATCCGAGCGCCACACCGGTCCAGAAAAAAGTACCTGAGGTACGAGCCATCGTCGCCGTGTAACTGAAGGGCGCATTCTAGACTCGAACAATGTTTTAGTCAAGGCATACTACGTATGCTCACATCATTCCGAGACAAAAAAAGTTTGGAGATCAATTCATTGACTATGTATTTGACAAAAGAGATTTGCGTGTGTACTCGAATGTCCCTCGAAAAACCATCCATCGTTTCCTGCCAGTTACTCCCAATCCAGGATTACAATTTGGAAACTTTAAAATACAAATAAGGAAATAATGCCACAGTTCCCACTTACTTCACCAGCGTCGGTTGAAGATTTATTTGGCCTCAGCGAGACCAACAGAGTTGTTCTCGAGATCGTAGACAGAGTACCATTTTCGGAGGAAAGCATCACCGAGAATAGCAAGAGGTCCTACGGGTTCAGGGAAGTCCTATACATTGTTAGCTATTACGTTACTTGCATAGAGATATATCCAAGGTGAACTTACCATTCCCATGAAGGTGGAGATGCAGGAACCTTGGACTTCCAAGATGTAGTCGTAAGCAGAAATGCTGAAGTTGTAGCCGCTAAGAGTGAAAGCCATATCTGGCAAGCTGTCGCGCTTCTCGCATTCGACTGTGTATTGTCCATTGTATCCCTTCTTGGCGCCAATCTCTTTGTTCAAAAGCTCAGCAAGAGTGGTTGGGAGAGCAATGAGGGAAGTTCCAGTGTCAAGTATGACACCAGTCTTGTCGAGCTCAGCAGTGCTGTCGCCGAAAGTGATAGCATCAAGATCGACTTCCCAGTAAGCCTTACGTCTCAATGGGATGTAGGTGATCTCGCCGGTGTAGTGCTCGGGGTTGACGCCACCGAAAGTAGCCTCAGAGTTATCTTTTCCATCAGCGGTATCACCTAGGTAGAATGCGAACTTCTTCTCATCCAAAAGACCCTGCTCAACCATGTTGTAGAATGGAGGAGGCATCTTATTGACGGAAATGGTATCGTAACCAAGACCAAGGATACCGTCGAAGCGGCCGAATGCGAAAGCAAGACCCGGCTCCTCAGTAGCCTCAGCGAACAATTGCTTCTCGACGGTGAGATCTCCAATAGTCATGGTATCTTGCGAAACATACCCGCTCAAGCTACCGGAGCCATATCGGATCTCGAATGCGGAACCGTTCGATTTGTATGTGGATGAGGAGTCGGCGTCATACTTGGTGTGTAGGTAGCACGCGATCGAGCCGCACTGGGAGCCTGGAACCCACAGGTTGGAGCTTCCAGTATCGAGGACGACCTTGAAGGTCTGTGGTGGTGTACCAAGGGTGATCTCGGAGAAATCTGTGATGGCAGTCAATATCGTCATTCCCGGTGGCGAGTAGGCAGGACTTACATTGAGCGTTCAAGAAGTTGCTCACTGGGACTCCGTGGAAGCCCTTCTCTGCGTGCAACGAAGTGTCCTTGAACATCTCATCGACATGTCCCTCAGGTCGGATTCCCATATACTTCTGGCCCAGGTGCTTGACGTGGGTGTCGACGTTGGCGCCAGCCAGCTGCTCCGATAAAGAGACCTTCTTCAACGGCATCTTATGGATGCCAGCGCTCACAGAGCCCAGCAACGAAGCTGCGGCAATTAATGAGCCCTTCATAGTTGCGATACTATCAAAGTAGAAGATGAAAAGTAATGTTTGGTATTAGTTGAATGATGCTGGTGGTCAACCCGGATGGATGATGGGATTGATGAGGGTTGTTGTTGATGGAGGGCGAGGTGGGAGCTCTATGAAGGAGCGGAGTGGCACAGGAACAGGCTGCAAGTGACGTTGTGAGTGAGGAAAGCGGCACCCCAGAGCTCACCCATTCGTCGAGAGGGGCCTGTGACACAATCGCCGGTTTGTACGAGCGACGTGTACCGGCTCGGAAGATTATCAAAAAAGCACTTTCTAGAAATATCTTTGAATTGAGTTTTGAAGGTGTTACTTAACTACAATCCTACAAAGTTGCAATTCTCTTTCCCCATAAAGTCGGCGGTTGTATGCTTATCTCAACATCACCTCGCTCCCATCTATCATCCGAGCTGACTTCAACCTCGCTGCATCGCTGCTTTTGTTGTCATCGTCCGCGCGGTTGCTGTCTGGAGCTTGGGTCTCCACCGTGCCAGGGCAGGACTGACTCGCAGCGAACCGCAACACAGCATCTCGCTCGGTTCGGCGGTTGTTCCAAACCTTCTCCGCAAACAGACCTCACATGCTCTCATCTCAAGACGTCGAGCCAGGTACAAAATCTTCGTGAGTCGCAACCGTCAACATTCAAAAGATAAGAAATTCCTGCTTTCAGAGAAGTTGTATTTGCGCTTGACATGTGGCGCTGTCTGAACTCGCAGAGAGCTTGACTAAAGCAATGACCTCAACGCAAATTCAAAGACTATCGGATTCAACCTATGCGAATACCTGGATGGCTGCAAAAGAAGAAAAATTCATTTCAAGCGTCAGAAGCTTAAGACTACGCGAAAGGTAAACGATCAAGATCACTCCCCAAGTCGACTGTAATAGGTGGAAAGGTTTAAGGCTCGTCAGACCAAAAGCGGTGACCTCAACGCCAACTCAATCTTGTTAACTCGAGTGTCTTTTACCCTCCTTCGTCAGTTCTACGAGCAACTACGGCTGCCGGCTAGAACCGAGGGATCTCCAGATTGACGCCAACTCATAATTTATCAAAACTCCATGTAATTGAGCTACAACCAGTAGATGGGTAAGTAAGTAGTCATTGCAAAAGCGCTGTCAAAGACACAAGAATTTCGCACTGCCTCGATTTCCTAAGCCTCACATTTATCTGTACCTCAACCTTTCCATCCCATCTTCCCAGTCCATCATCTCCTCTCCTTAGTGTCCCCCTCCAAAATCAGCATCCTACCTTTCTCCCTAGCATCCAACGCCCCCTCCCAGCCTACACCTAACACCAACTCTCATTCCCAACTATCTAAAAATCCAACATGATCACCCCTCAAAGTCCATCCCACCTCATCCATCTCCTCAATGAGTCCTCATCTCCGTATTTCCTTCTTTTAAAAGCAAAGCAACCACGACTTCAAATATGCGTATAGTAGTAAAATCGAAATCTAGCATCTGGGCCATGATAGATGCAATCCTCCTCGATGCTTCCTAACTAGTCTTTAAATTTTATTAAAGCCTAACCTTTCCCAAATCCGAGAGAGGGGATAAAAATCTTCGGACTTAACGTCGGCGTTAAATGAAGCGATCTGGTTGGCCGGTCAAATGGGGACCTCACGTGCCATGTCTCACGTGCTACCCCAACAAATAATTTGTGATCCATGGCGAACCCGCCTAACCCCCTCTACTACAATGCGCCACCAATAGAATTTTGTATAAACACGCATACTTATGCAGCATAATTAGATCTATCGTGAACAATTTAAATTGGCCAAATGCGACGAAAACTCGTTGTTGAAAAACACATTTAAGAGGCACTGATGCGCATTCCAGGCTGGCCGAGCGAGCCGAGGTTTCCGGAGCCGCATAAACCTCCCTCCGACAGCCGCATCACGCCTGTACACAGCCACACACAGCCACACCCCAACAAAACGCCACCAAAATGCATCAGGATCGATTTAATTCCAACTCCTGCAATGCGCCACGAACCGATTTTTTGATAAACTAGTCCAGATAACAGAATCAATTAAACATATCGTGAGCAGTTTAAATCATCCAAATCGGCCCCTTATTGGTGGTTGCGCAGGACGTAGAAGTCAAATCGGCGACGCATCGAGCCTGCATATGCCGAGGTTGATCCTCAGGAGCCGCATCAACAACCTCAGCACGTGCTTCTCCCCCTCTTGAATTCAGGGCTACAAGCACTTCCAGCCTACCTCCTGCGCGCCCTATTAACCCTACCGCCACCCAAATACCACCAAAAGATTCCCCTGGGGACAAGGTTCTTTCTGGCAAAGGCCAAGAAGGGGAAAAGCCTGACTTTTCATTTCCTGAGGAACGAAGGAAATGAAAGGTTAGGCTTTCCCCTTCTGGCTTGCCAGAAACACCTTGTTTTATTCTGGGAAGAGGTCCGAAGGTGTTATAGTATAGACAAAAGTTACTGCGAACTCTCATCGTCCCATAGTAACGGCTACAAACAGCGGGTGGCTGCATCTTACATATGGCCGGTATCTAAGTAGCACATGCACCTTCACATCTCCTAACTGCAAGGCACCCGCGTTTGCATCGACAGCACGACGGAAATTTGGGAACACAGTTCTGAGGAGGCGGGGAATGCAACTTTGATATTGCGCTTAGTGGGGAAGAGTTCTGAGAGGGAGTCTGGCCATTCATTACATATACATTTTTCCAATTTATTACCGTATTGTACATGTATTATACAGAAATACTATACAATACCCAGCACTCAAATCAAATACAATCTGCAGCGATGCTCCCACGCATTAGAACGGATAGCGAAATTGCACACGTTGCGCCTGCTTCAAGTTACACCGCTCAACATACTCTTCAACCTCATCATTCTCCGGCCATCCTTCCAAGCCGGGAATCCCATCTATCAGTCGTTGAGCTTCCACCGCATAGCTCGTCCCATGGAGGTAAAGCCTCACAGCAGTGAAAAATTGCCGCATATGTCTCTTGTTTTGAGTTAACGAGTACCAGCGATCCGAATTTTTCTGTTGATCTGATATCCAAAGTAAGACCGACATTATCTCCCCATAGTCCTGAGCTAGCCCTAAAACACGAAGATAGGCGTGAAGATGAACTCCACTTATGGAATGTAGAAAAGATGGAACATGTTGAGGTACAGAAAAAGTCTGTGATAGCCGCTGGAATTCGTCTTTAACTGCGTACACATCATGTGAAAGGTCGTCGTTTATTTCTTGCGTCAATTCTGAGGCTGCAAGAGCCTTCGCAAGTCCATAACAAATAAGTTGAAAGCCGTGCGCGTCTAGTTCGAGACCGCAAGCGTGAAAGTCCCCCAGGGCTGCTCGTAGAACTTGCCAAGCCAGCATATCATTCTTTGGATCCCCAGTCAGGTCAAGCGCAACAACCACATCCCGATGAGCGAGCGCTTCGAAAAGCGAGTACCAAGCGGGCCTTCGAATGCTTCCTCGTTGCTTCAGAAGCTTGGCTGCGTGCCACAAAGGATTTGAGATGCGGTAATCGTTCAACCTAAGCGTTCTTACGACGATTGAGGGTGCCTGGCTACTCCCTGAAGCTGATTGAGAACTGGGAGAACCATCAGATATCTCCGTGTAATAAGTTGCTCGAGGAGGAAAACGGCATAGTAGACGTATGAATGCTGCAAAAATATGATCAGGGATGTTTTGCAGCAGAGATTCTGAACCTGCGGGGCTAGCTTTTCCAGAAATCAAGGCCAATTCACCATCGGCTATGGCCTTGCTATCACGAATATACATAAGGCCTTGATCGATGGTGCGAGCATGCTTGATAAGGAAAAGCAAACATAGTCCGCTAGGTCGCAGTCCCTGGGAGAGCATTTCAGCATACAAGTCAGAGAGAGTGGGTGGGCGTAGGTGTGACTGGTAGGATTCGCTGAAATTATTGTCGCCAATGGGTAAAACCTCTTTTCCGTCGCCTGGAGTGGACATATCAGGAGAATTCCGGCCCAATCTTTTATCTTCGTAGTTGAGTTTCGAGAACATTGCAGCGTATGTGGCTATTGCTGGTTGGCCACCTCGCTGCTCATATTCAATAAAGGCACTCCAAGCTTCCTGAATATTCCTCGTTGCCTCGATTCTCGCAGCCCATTGCTTAGACGAAACTTCGTGCCTTCCATCGGCCCTTATTCTGAGTGAGCTTCGAGTATGTATCGTTGGGGTGCCATCCAACTCCTGTCCACCCAGTATCTTCAAAATAGAGTCAGACTCGGATTCTCTGTACCCAGATTCCGCCTTTTGTGCCAGAGCCAAGATAACTCGGCTTCTGTCATCTTGGGGTGTTCTCTGTGCGTCCATACCATCTTGAGCCACTCTCCAGGGTGGCCACTCTGGAGAGCGTAATTTCGCTACCTTGGCCTCCTTTCTTGACTTTTTGCTTGCCGCCAAAACACTAGAGATAGCCCTGTAGCTACGGTCATCAAGAATCAATGGAGGATCAAATTCTGCGCCCAATTCTATAACCACTTTTTGCGCACCCCAGTTGTAATCCATGGACTGATAAGGTTGATTCGATGCCGGTACCGCAAGACGACGAATAAAGAAATTGTGCAGTCTACAAAATCTTTGGTGTCTTGGTGCATCCAGATTGTTAGGATCACCAGAAGTGTCTGCCAAAATTGAATTCATATGTGACCTTAGCATGTGGGCGATGGTCACCATAGCTGCGGGCATAATTCTCCGGGCGTGGTAGAGAAGACTAGCAGTAAGCTCAACAAACTGGCTGTCATTTAAACTTTGGTATCGAGACGCGTTGGGAGCCTTTGGACCACGACCAGCAAGGTAATCTTCAAATTGGCGCGCAAACAGTTCTTGAGACTGTGACTGTGGGTCTCTGAGTGTTTGATCAACGTATATCAAAACTTTGTGAAAATTGTGTGCTTTCATAATGTCCCATTCCATAATTTGAAGCAATAATGAGTGGGATTTGGCCAATGGTGTCTCGAAGAAGCGCTCAAGCATCTCGTCTGGTCCATCTCCGCATAGAACCCAAGCCCATAAGTTTACATCATACTTCGTGTAGCTGATAGTAAAGTTTTTGCCGGGAGATGGATTAATGACTTTTAGAGGATATTTCGAAATACTAGAAAACCCCATCTAGTAGATTGTTAGTGGCTACTAGGACTAAACAACCGGAGAGCTTACCTCGAATTCAGATATTTCGGAAAGCCTGCGAAGGGTCTTCATGTGTATTGACGGATGAGCCAAGCATTTGTCATTGTGTTCGAGGTATTTGATGAATTGTTTCCTCTTTGAGAAGTCTTTCAAATCGAGCCAGTGGTGAAGGGCCGACTTCGGCGACAGTAGTACTGGGTCAAATATAGGCTTCTTGTGGTTATACGACGGCTTGTGGGAGTTTGTAGTTGCTGTCGCAGTGTTGGCCGGGCCTGATGAGGATGTAACCTTTTTGGTATTTGGCGCATCGAAACAGCTAGTTCCTTCTGACTCTTTCTCCAAATTATCTTGCCCTCCGTCTTTATTGCCATTATGGGCCGTTCCTATGGGATCGTAGACAAGGTGAGATAACGCGGGCTAAAGCATGGAAAGTTAGATACAAGAGCGTTGAGATTGCGCAAGGCTTACTAACGGCATTGGCAATTGCAATACTTCTAGCACCCCTGGGTACCTGTAAGAAGGCTCTGCCCAGTCTCGAGAAGAAAAGGCGCGAGTGCATTCGTTCATGTTGTCCCGGGGAAATGGCTAGTTGATCTCGAGAGTTGGAAAGACCGCAGGCATAGTAAGTTCCGCACAAGCTATCTCGATCGGATGGGACGACGTAAATACAGAGAGAAGCAGACGCGAACCTATAGTGACAAGAATGGGGAGAAATAGGTACAATGAACAGAAAAGAAGGCAGGTAGAATGAGGGCTGTGAGGGCTGCAGAAGAGCTGCAAAGCGCGTGCCCGTACTTTATTTTATCGCAGGTCGGCAGCAACAATTAATTTCATGGGGTCGGGTGCTGACTAAGCAGCATACCTGGCCGCCTGCCTGCCAAGCTAATGGATGGTGCTAATTTGGTAGCGGCCTCATTCTGGCCATCGTCCCTTCACGAGTTTGTATTCCCCAGCCCGCATTCCCTGCATTGCATTTTTGCATTGCGAAAACACCTTTTCTGCTGTCTGCTTCTCCAGGCCATTGTGGTGCGTGTTCTTTGGCACGCCTTTTTGGTCGCTCGTGACCGTCCGCCGCTGTATTCACTGTATTCACCTCTTCTCGACACTTTCTTTCGGCCCCCAGGCTCGTCAGGCCAAAAGCCTTCCCCTCGGTCACACCTTGCCTCTCGCTCGCTACCCTCCTGCGATCGCGAAACCGCGACATACCCGCGCAGAACATCACAAAATCTCTGGATAGCGACAACAGCCAACCAGCCTCGCCATGGCGTCCCTTAACGTCAACGGCATCTTCAGCCCGCCTGCACAACCGCACGCAGAATCCTCGCCCGATCCCATGACTCTTTCCGCAAAACGAAAACGCGACGACACCACAGATGCTCAACCCCCAAGCGGCCTCAACAGCAGCACCAGCTCGCAGGGCGCACCATCAACAACCGCGGTCACCGAGGATTCCCAGACCACAATCGTAGATTTGATTGATGTGCTCAAAGAGTGAGTAGTCAGCTTCCTGCCCGACCTCTCTTTTCGCGCCCTGCATCCATTTCGTACCTTCCTCAATGGCAACTAATCAAAGCATTAGACACGATACTTTACCTTCCATCCTCACACGATCCCTTGCTAATCGCGCATCGGCGGAGCCAACTGCTAAACGCCAAAAAGGCGACGATGGATCCGATATCCCAGATACGATTATCGCGCGCTCAGCTTCCCAGGTCTACCAGACTCTCGACGATGTTCTTGCAGATGTCGATGCTGCAGTATCCGAAATTGAAGAGAAACTGCAGTTGCCAAATAGCGCGACGAGAGCCTATTTCCCTTCCCATTCCGAACTAGGCCTCAAGATCACCGCTTTCAAGAAACGCGCGCATGACCTCGTCAGAAGAGAGAAGGCATCCAAAGAAAATAAGAATCACATCCCAGAGAGTCCGGCCATCAATGGCTATACCGCCAATGGTAGCAAGAGAGCCAGTTCTGTGACGCAAATCAACGCAGGCTCAGGCGACAATAAGATGGTGCTCACCCTGTACGGAAACGCCCCTGGCCCAAGGCAATTGTTCTCCGGCTTCCAAATACCTGCTAAACCGGAAGGAGAGGGCAAGGGCGCTATGCCACTGTTGCGCGAGGCTGGTCTACCTACTGGTATCACAACAACCCAAATTGTGCCTATTCAATCTTCAAATTTAGTTGATCCAACCAAACGACTTACCTTGGGCGATGTTTTCCCGTCTCCTGCCCACCTTAAACCACTAGAGGCGCCAATTCCTTCAAAAAATTCTACTACAAAATCTTCCGCTGTGGGTTGGTACCAACCTTCTGCTACAGCGGACACGTTTTTCAGAAATCCAAGTTACGCCAAAGCAACAATTACCTGCGGTCAATGGCTTGACTACAGTAACGCTTCTCCCCCGCAGCGCTCCAGAAAGAGACAACGTGATAGAGCCATGAGCCTTGGTGGTTCCAAGTTGCCTGCCCAGGACGGGGATTCTGAGGAATTGGAAGCAGCTAAGCGCGATGCTCTGTTTCGAGGCGCATATTCTAGCTTTGCCCCGACCAGAGATGATTCTGCTGCGCTTGTGCCTACCGGCCAGCTTGAACAGATCTGGTGGGAGCGAACTGGGGAACGATCTTTCAAACGACTGGTAGAGAATGCAGCCAATCTTGACGAGGTTGCAGAAACGCAAGCAGATGCTGTTGAGTCTATCGACGAGGACGATGAGCTCAAGCAATTTGAAGAGGCAGTCGAAAACTGGGAGAAAGAGGCTATTGACCCTAGCCTTGACCCTAGCCTTGTTTCCTTGGGTGGTGGTCACGAGAAATCAGCTGAAGAGAAGGATGCAGAGGAAATTCTCGAAGGCATATCGGAGCTGCTAGAGACCCTCAACTCCTATCAGAGAATTCGACACATGTCACTGAACCCTACGCGTGGAGCGGGAACACCCTATGCTCCAGACCCTGCAAGTCTTGGCTCAACATCAAAACCAAGCGACTCGGAGCAAGCCACTTATGAGATGCTCAAGTCACAACTCTCTCTGATGATTGCGACATTACCTCCTTACGCTGTTTCCAAACTTGATCCTGATCGACTAGCTGAATTGCGAATTAGCACCAAAATTGAAGTTCAAGTAAACGATTATAGAGGTGTTATGAACGAAGACGAAAGCGCGGTACAGGCAAGGGTCGCAGCCACCGCGACTACTCCATCCGTTCCTCGTGGTGCACCACCAGCGGTTCATCGAAGTAGCTCTAGTACTGCAATGTACGGAAACCAGTATTCTGCGTCTCGTCCTGCCCCTGCAACTCCTCACTATTATGCGGCCCAGACTCCGGCACGCGTGCATCCACAAAGCGTGCAACGGACTCCTTCAGCTGCTGCTATTCCCTACCAAAGTCAGCACCAAGCTCAGCACCAAGCTCAGCGACCTACTGCACCCTTCCGACCAACTCAAGGATATGGTACGCCGACTTATACTCCAAGGCCTCCTCAACAATTTTCGTCTTCTAGCCAAGCGCAGTACTTGCAATCACCTGCTGGCCAGTCTTACGTGCGTCCTGTTAGTCAACCTTACCAGAATGTCCCTCAAGCAGCACCGCAAGCCTCAATGAACGGTCGAGGTTATCCAACGCAAGCAGCGTATCCTCATCAACCCCAACCCGTTCAGAATGGCCGCGATTATCGGTACAGTGGGGTTGCCAACATGGGTCGACAAGATTCACCTCAAAGACCTGCTCCGTACACACCTCAAGCGGCTGCCCAACCTCGCCCTTATGGAACGCCAACACCAGCTATGCTACAAAATCGACAACAGTATGCGCAAAACCCAATAATGACTGGTACAGCAACACCGCAACCGCAGCCCCAACCACAAGGGCAACCGCAGCCACCATACGGTTCGCAACAGTCTTCTGTAGGCTATAGCACATTTTTGACTCAGGAGCAACAGGCTAGTCTTATAGAGCGGCAGCGAGTACAAATGACGCAGCAGACGTCAGAGCAACAACGAGCAAGAACTGCGGCTCAGGCTGCTCTTGGATCCGGTTCTCAAGGCCAAGTCAGTGGCACCAGTGCTGTTGCAGCCGGGCTATAGACTTATAAAGACTTTTATAGGATAGAGAACGTCTACTTTTCACTTTGGGGTTGGCGTAATTACACAGGTCGGGGCTCATTTCCAGCGAGAGCGGGTTCTGTAACGTTTCCGGTTGGGTGGGCATATCGGTGTCCCTGGGAGGAATAAGCAATGATGCATTTGCATTTGCATTTCGTAGATACCGGCACGACCGCCTGGTGGAGAGAACGAGGGATGTACATCAAAATGTATGTGTAATTCATCAAGGCGTTGGGCTTTCGTCGAGAAAAAATGCTTCTTAGTTGGATGTGGAAAAGCTATCGAGCACATCGGGTAGCCATGATAGCAAGTCTCGCAACTAAGATAAGAGTCTTCTTTTAATCAGAATCACTTTTTACCATATAATGTTCCCAATATAAAAAGCAATTCTTTATTCCATAAAAAATCCTCTGTGACTCTATTCCCCCTGCAGTAATAAGGCGGCTCATCTTCGGTTATCACGTTTGGGCGTTACTTAAACCGCGCATTGGGTTGGCGCAAGTCGTATGACGTAGAGCACCAATCCCTGAACGAGGGGCAGCGTACCTAGAGCCTAGTCAACAAAGGAACAACGCATGTTTATTGCTTGGAAAAAGGAATACTCGGAGAGCTGGCCATGTTCCTCGTTCCCAGCTGTACCCATAATTCCCACATCTGAAAGCCCACCTGAGATACAATCGACCCTCGTGAGCTCGATCCTATACCGCAATCCCTGCACTGATACCGCCTTTCGACTGACTTCCTTCGAACACACTACTTAAACACCAAGTACCCAAGTATCGGCCACCATAAACCAAGACGCGAAGTATTGAAGGCTGCTATACAGCAATTCTCACCATCAGCCATCCATCAGCTATCCACCATCCACCACCCATCCCCATATTCTCGCCATGACTTCTACTCCAACCCTCATCAACATGCCTGAACCTCCTTCGAATCCGGAGACGCCCACCGAGGCACCGTGAGCCCCTCTGTTCCTTTTCCTCAATCCCTTCACTGCTCACTTTTCTGCGACTAATCTCCGCAAAGAGGCACGCCTAATTCGACCACCACATCTCTCTCTGCGCTTTCGACGATCGCCATCAAGGACGGCCATCGCGGTACAGCCTTTCCTCTCTCCGGTCACGGCCACCACCATACTCCCTCCAGTAATACGCTCGAAGCCGAACGCGCTGATCGCATCTCCCGCCTCGCAGGCCTCGAACGTGTCTCCACTGCCCGTCCACCGAATCCAAATGTCGCAGGAGGCGCTGGCCCAACTCCTGGAGCCGGACAGATCCCCGGTTACTTTGATCAGAATGGAAACCCCGTTTACACCACCAAAATGTCGACCGTGGGCTCTGCATCGGCGACAGGATCAGGCAGAACTACCACTTGGGCCAGTGGCAGCGCGAAAGCCTCGAGAGACGGGGATGATGAGGATCAAATGAGCATGGATACCAATTACCGTGACATGGAGGCTGATCGGTATTCCGCTTCGGCGATGGATGAAGATATGGACCAAGACGGGATGAGCGATAATACAAGTTTGGTTGGCTTTGGAGAGGGAGCTGGCAGCACCGTCAGCGGTCCAACATACAACAGACGCGATGTTGCAAGTCCCGCTATTGGTAAAAGCGCATTGGCAACACAGCTCCAAGGCAGTGGTGGAAATGGCACACCAGCAAGCTCATCAACTTCTGCGACGGCTGATCAACAAATAAAAGAGGCAAGAATGATTGATGGTTTGGCAGACGACACGACTGGTTATGTTGATACCGCTGCTCGAGACGCTCGCGGAGTTCCGGCACGAGGACCAGGCGCCGAAGCTGCAGAACGAATCCTAAGAGAGCGTTTGGACGATGGCGAGAGCAGAAAACCACCACTCGGTAGCCCAGACGACGCAGGTCTTGGAAAGTTCTACTTTGAGGAGAAAAAGTAGACTTTTGAATCTTGTGGATTTGGGGGGATTGGGGAGAGGCTGGTTTGATTTTTTACTGGATTTGGACAGGCGTTTTCTCTAACGTAAGGAATAGGTGATCGGCCAAGGGGAAACTTGTGTGATCAAATATGATACCATGTAACGAAAAAAAGGAACTCGCACGTTCGTTCAATCAGGAAATTGAGGGGGTCTTGCCCTTTGGAGCGCGGGAGCTTTGGTTGCTCATCTTTCTTCTGTTGTTTGTAGAGTTGATATGAATAGGTCCTTCAATTTGATGTCTGTTGAAAAAATTCCTTTTTGTCTTGTCACTTCGTGTTCTTGTTTGATGTTGAGTTGATATTGTGGATTACTTCAGTTCCATTTGTCAGCCTGCTCGGGATGATTATGAGAGTGGATGGTGGCAAATGCCAGACTTGTATTCTGGCTGGCTTCCAACAAATTATGTCCTCATCTTCAACTTTTACTTGAAATTCATCGGGCTCTGGTTTTCAATTCTAGCACGCAAGCCTAGCCGCGAGAATGAAAATTCACATCGCCACTCCCATATCTTTTCAATCCTTTTCCATCGAATATGTCGTCTTCCTTCTGGGAGACAATGTGTTCTATTGCAATACGCTGCAGGGCTTGCAGAGGAATACACAGCTTCATTTTCTAGAAAGCACATCCTCTTTCTTACCTCTCCTCTTGTGCCAGTCCAACATCGAAGGTTGCGACGCAGAGGGCTATGGTTAATTCGCATGAGGGCCTCTTATGCTAGTCTAGCATACGGTAGAAGTTTTTGACGTATAGGGTCATCGCAATTCAATTCATACGAATAACGATGACCTTCGGCATTGAAGCGCCCTATGTTTAGTCGTTATGGCTGCGCTCGTGGTTGTGGTTGGCTGAACTTCCACTTGACTGCTTCGAGCGATCAACAAGTTTTGTTGCACATCGCACCAATACCTCGAATTTTTCGGGAGAAGCAATCTTGTCGTCTGATGTGTGTTCAAATGCCAAATAAGCTTGTCGTCTGATGTTTGTTCAATGATCTCTGTGTTGTGTGTTGGTGAATGGGCTCGCGGTTGTGGATTTTTCACTGGATTACTTTTGGGGGTTGAGGAGTGTTCGATATATGGGGTTGCGAGGGAGAAGCAAGCTTGTTGTTTGGTGTTTGGTCATTCTGGGGAGTAGGGAGGGGGTGGTTTTTGTGTTGGGGATTTCAAGGCGCTGGTTGATTGCTTCGGCTTTGCGCTATGAAGGTGTGCACTCTTCCGAGAGAAAGAGGAATCTCAGCTTCAAGAATACTACCTTCCCATTCTGTTGCTATTCTGCCTCTATGTCGACACGAAGAACCTGCTACCTTTGATCATTTATCGCTGCGTGGTGGTGCTCATATTATGGTTGGTTGAATTTTCACTTGACTACATTCGTCGATCAAAGAGTTTTGTTGCACATCGCGCCGATACCTCGAAATTCTCGGGAGAATGCACTATCTCGTCTGATGTGTAGTCATTCTTCAAGTGCTTGGGTGGTGAATATTCTTTGCCTTGGAAATTTCATGGCGCAACTTGACTTTTTCAGCTTTGCGCCACGAGACAATGCACTCTGACTTGGAGAAGAGATTGCAGCTTCAGGAATTCAGACTAGTTTTCTGCTTCTATTCTAGCTCTACTGCAATCAAAGTTCTACTACTAGCAATGAATTATCGTGCATGGCGGTGCGCGCAATTGTGGTCGGTTGGGCTCGCGCTCTACCACATCCGGCAATCGACAAGACAAGTTTTGTTGCACATCGCTCCGATACCTCAAACTTTTCGGGAGAGATCTAACCTCTCGTCTGATGTATTGCCATTCGGTAAAAATTCCGTCGTTCATTTTTGAGTGGCTTGGCTTAGAGAATGACCACACATCGGACGAGAACATCGCTTCTCCCGAGAATTTCGACGTATCGGTGCGATGTGCAACAAAACCTCAGTCACGACAACCACCAGGTGAATATTTCAAGTCTCAACCATAACTGCTCCCATGCTAATATCCCAGGAATCCTCGACTCCAAGATATACTTTGTCTTTGTATGTTCTCAAGCTACGCCAAGACAACTGTTGCAGCACAACCACAAAATAATTTCCATTCCGCATCGCGCATGGCGTCGCAGACATTGCAATTTCTCAAGTATGCAGAAACAGAGAACCTGCAATTCAATTCACACAAGATATATGTGCTTGGTGTTTTGCGCTGTGGATGTTTGGCGTGTAACAACTGGCGCTCAAGTTCTGTTGAATGTCGCATCGATATAGGGATTTTCTGTGAGGAACTACCCTCTTGTCTGATGTTTATTCATTTGGACAGTGAACTCTTTTTTGGTTGCCTACCGTAGGTCCATGGTTCCAAAGTTGGATACCAACCTCCCTCAAGTGTATAGCACCAGTCAAGATCGCAACCAGCAAAACTAGACAGTGTGCAGAGGGAAAAGACTTCAATCTGCAGAAATCGTATTTGCATTTGAGGGGCTGAAGATGCTGGTGATTTGGGAAGTGGGAAGCGGAAAGCAAGTATGCTCGGTGCGATGGCGGTAGAGCTTTGGTGGTGGTCTTCGCCTTCGAAGGGTCGGTCGCGATCGCTCCTTCCTCAGAACTCGAGATTTCAAGGTATTCGTGCAATCATGCGATGTACCACAAAGCTTTTGTTTTTGACCAACTAGGAACCGATGAGTCACCCAGCTGCGGTTTCGTTACATATCGCATCGACGCCGCGCTACGGCTGTAGGACGGTTGCGGAAAATTTCGATCTATACGGAGATGAATAGGACCTTTGCTTAGAAGGAAAATGAAAGAGCTTTCATCTGGGTTGGATATCATAAGGCAATTGCTTCATTGCGGTGGTGCTGGTGGATCTTCAAAGGCAACGCCGCTCCCCAGAACGAACATCAGACGAGATAGCATCTCCCGAGAATTCGACGTATCGGTGCGATGTGCAACAAAAGTCAGGTGACCCAGCCCCCTTGAACGAACATCAGACGAGAGATCAGATCTCTCCCGAGAATTTCGAGGTATCGGAGCGATGTGCAACAAATCTCGCTGCTGCAGTTACCAGAAGCAGTCAAGTGAAAATCCAACCAACCACACAACGCGCGCATCATCGACGATTCATCGCAGGCGGCAGGATCTTCATGTGCTAGCTTGAATCGAGGCAAAATAGAAACAGAAGGGTAAGCTAGATTCTTGAAGCTAAAATTCTTCTTTCTCCAAGTCAGTCAGAGTACAGATCTGGGATGCGCGCACGACTTCAACAAACATTATCCACATCCACCTTCCACTTGGGTACTTTGGTTGCAATACCGTACCGCACCGCTCCTTCAATTTTTCGAGCTGCAGTATCTTTCTCTCTATCTTTCTGAGGTAGGTGGCATTCAACTTGGCGATTGCGCGAGTTGATGTTTAAGCCGCGTTGAAGGTGAGGCCATTCACTCAGCAAGAATTAAGAAGATGGAGTCCTGGCTTTCGCGGCACCGCTAGAGTTGCCAGTTCTAAGTTTTATCGTTTTATAATTTCTCTCATTCTGACCCAATTCTACTAGATACTCTGGACCCTTTGGAATCGAAATGAAAGATGGCCCTGAAAACGGGAGAGATCCTTCCATTCTAGCCTCCATTCTCTCTTGTACCACTGACACAATGAGGCTCAAAATGAAAGAGACCCTGAAAACGGGAGGAGCTCATTCACAGGAGGAACTCTCCCATTATGACCTCAAATGCACAATTCTCTCTTACGGGCTGAAAATAAAAGTGGTTATACTTAAAGTATCGAGATTACACACGCCTAGGCATACACCAACAGCCTCTTCCTGCCCTCATCCACATGTTTACCTCTTGCCTTCCACAATCTTCGACACCTTTTCTCGCCCTTCATATCCTCTATGCATCCACTTCAACCAGTTCTTGCGATTCTTCTCACGATTCTACTTCATCTCTCTCTCAACTACTCTTCAATTTCTTCAGTCTCTACACATCCAACCGGTTCTAATAAGAATTCGCCAGCTTCATCCTTCCCTTGACATCTTCCGGTCCCCACTTCAATCAACTCTCATTATTCCCCAATTCATTCCTTACGCAACCACACTTTCTTCTCGCCAGTCTTCACAAGTTTCTTTCCGGGTTCCAAATCGCCTCAAGAACCTCTACTTCAATCACTTGCGATTCCCCAATTCATTACTTACGCAAGCACACTTTCTTCTCGCCAGTCTCCAAAGGTGCTCCACAGGTTTTTCTACAGATTAGCACATTCTCTAGCTTCAATAGCCTTCACTTGCTGTCTTTGACTTATCAGAGATCTTCGATCTGGTTTTCAACACCTTGACAGAAACACCACCTTCTGCAAGTCAGTTTTACCTTGGGCGGTGCATGCAGTCGTCCTTCTCTGATACAGAACATGGTATTATTCTTCTCTACTCTAAGTAATTCCAATGATTCAAATCTGATCTGCATTGTACTAACTCTCTTTAGAGCAAAGGAAGCAAAACTGTTCGGTATGTCAGACTCTGAGATTGGTGCTGAAGCACCACTTTTCCCACAAGCGCAGAATGTCGGGTTGAAGTTTGCAAAGGCTCTTGAGAAAAATAGTAATACAATCCACACAGCACCTGTAGAATATCTATCTCGATTGACCAGGTATGTTGGGATTCAGGAGGGAAGTGATCATGTATGGACAAGCCGGGGCGTATTTCTCGAGTCATGTGGAATGAAATTGAAGTAATTCCCAGCCCTTTTTCACTCACCTCCCTTCTCTTCTTCTTAATTTAAAATCCTTCCAGCCATCTTTAATTCTGCGGATCCGCCTGATGGAAATAATATCGCGCAATTCATATATTTGCTCGTGGCCACTCAAGGTTTGAGGGAACACAGCAACAACCTCCAAAGAGTGTCTCCAACTGGAGAAGCTGTGGCTTCGAACTCTCTAGCTTTCACCTCCCAAATCCCAGCAGACTTGAATCGTAGAAGTACTGTATGTGTAGAAACCAAAAGAGTCAAGCAGAAGAAGACGCTGAGGTGGACAGAGAAGCCATGACATCTCAGCTACTCTCACCAAGAAGTACAGAGCCAATTGAGAATACAGTACTCTGGAGATGGATTTAGTTTTTAGGGTCGATCTCCCGGCACCATTGAAGCTTTCATCCAACAAGTTCATTACCGTATTAATTAGTTTAGAGCGTCACCCGCTCCCTTCATTGTGCGAGACCATCAAAGAGAATTAAGAGCAATACAGTAGAAGAGTTTCTCCCGTGAACGAAATCTCTTTTGGCCTCTGTTATTTTGAACATTATTATATTAGGATATGTAAGAGAATGAAGGTTAAAATGGACGGGGGTAGCGCTCTAAACCAATTAATTCGGTACGCACTTTTCCAAAACCAATTCTGCTTTCATCCCTCCAAATGGCTTAAAAATATCGTAGCAACAGATGAAAACTAGGAGGTGGCTTTGGCAGATATGTTTTTAAGGGGAAGTGTGATTTTCAGAGTTGTTCAGCGGAGTTTCAGAAGGGTTGTAAAAGGGTTAAGGGAGGAGCTAAGCTGGTGGAATTACGATTGTCTCAGGAGGTGTCATATTATACTGGGCTGTATGGTTCAGCACAAAAGCCATAAGATACACAGCTCGGATTGCCATGCTTCAGCCACCCCTTGGCGATTTGGCGATATCTTGCTTCTAGACCTCAGTTTCTCGGATTTCCTTTAGGTGGTTCACTTGATGGTTCGCAGTTGGGGGTTCTTCGCTTTCTCTCTTCTCATGCGACCAGCTTTCACGCGATATAGCTTACACGCGATTGCAAAGGGCTTTTTGATGGGATTTGCAAACGAACTATTGAGTGTGTGAAAGTTAACCTTCGCAACTCTCTCAACCTCTCCATCTTACCCCAGGAGATTTCCTCCAGTACGCAGAGAACGCAAGCAACGACACGATACCGCATCAATTAATTTACAGCGCCACCCTTCTGCTCTTATTTTCAAATAGACATCTCAATTCTCTACAAGGGTCTGATACAATGAAAATCGAAATGGGAGAGATTTTGAAAAAGGGAGAACTCTCCCATTCAAGTCTCTCTTCTCTCTTGTAGCTCTGGCACAATGAGATTAAAACGGGGGAGAGGGTGGTGCTCTACACCGGTAAGTAGGACGACCGGCAACTCAATTTGAGGACTCAGATGTACTGTAGGTGTGGGGTGGTAAAGAAGAGAGAATAGAAGATAATCATTATGCAAGGATGGGAAAGGTTGGAGAAGGGAGAAGAAGCAAATACAGTGATTCCTCGCCTGGAATTTGAATCTTCGGAAGACTATTTGAAGAGGTCCCTGGTAAACTTTGCAGCTACTCTTCATCCAACCAAACCGTGTTTAGACTTCCATACCTGAAATTTTGCTAAAGGAATGATTAAGACAGAAGAGCTGACGCAAAAGTGGAATGGTAATTGCGGAGAGAAGTGTAACTGGAGCTCGTAATCGCCGATTTGTATGAATATATACGACACTAGCTAGCCGTGTGGAATTTGAGAATAGGCCAAAAAGTTAAAGATTTAATAACGCTACGAGGTTGGAAAGGATTGGAGGGTAGGGTTCATTGACTGCCTGTGAGAAACAAAGCAAGAAGATCAACTTGAAGCCCTAAAGGACAACAGTGTAGTTCATCAGGCATTTTGCCCTGGCCACTCGGAAATTTCCTTGGCGCAGTGGCGAGATGAACTGCAATCTGGAAGTGGTAATACAGGATTTCATCTGCGGAGGAGTGGAAGAGCAAAGATGTTTCGAACTTCCCGCTTGATTTTAGATCTTAATACACCTGCAATGCTCCCGCGGGCCACCATATTGTACAATAATAATCGTAACCCCCTATCAACTCTGTACATGGTAGTCTTACAAGTACGTAGAATTCGTACTTCCATCTGATCTGCCACCGTCTTTGAGGCTAGTCAAATTCGGGACTGTTGCTGATTCCTGCAGGCCCTTCATCTTCCACGTCTATGCTGCTAGAGTCTCTGGAGCAGGTGGTGAGCTTTTTCTCCGAGCACTACGCAACACACCTCGCCCATGCCTAAACATCAATTGATACGGTCTGTTGGTCTTTGGGGTTCCTGGTGGTTTATCCTCCCAAACCCCTCCTCGCGCCTCCCGTCTTGCCTTCCACTTTGCCATGCTCACAGCATCCTTCTCTGCTTGTACTTTTGCTCGTGCTTCCGCCGCTTCCATCGCTCGGAGCCGTAACTTCGTCCTTATTTCTCTGGCGGTAACCGGGAGGTTGTTCTTCGGTAGTGTCCTGTCTCCTTCTGGTGTCCGCCTATCCTCCCAAGGTTTTCCTCGCGCTTCGCATAGCTTCTTCCACTTTTCAAGACTCTCGGCTTCCTTTGATGCTAGGTATGCTGCCTTTGCATTTCGTTCTTTGTGAGTGACCAATGGGACAGGCAATTTGGCCTTCCCTCCATCTCGAATTATCCTCTGCGCGTCCCTGGTTCTCTTCTTGAATATCCTCTCTTGCATCCTCACCCCTTCTGATGGTACTGGAGGACGCGCCTCGATTGGTTCTCCAAAGGGTGCAATTATCCTTCGAACGACATGGTGAACATTTTTGCTGACACGCCAGCCAGAGGATATGCTGATTATGTCGCCAGTTCGGAGGGAGGAAGCGGGATCGTGGACGAGGATGTGGTCGGTAAGATTATAATGCTGGAAGGGGGTTATCAGATGATTCAAGCAGCTTCGATTGAAAAGCATTCGGACTTGAAGGTAGCCATTGAGAACTGGCCTGGAAAAGAACATGACGGAGGGCACTTTGTTGCTGGGAATAGTATTTAGATAAGAGAGTAAATACCTTTCTGATGTGCTTATTCCATTTTTGTGCCCCGACTCGAACCTTGACTGTCTTGTTCATAAGACCCGAAGACACAACAACCGCAGACATCTCGCGCTGGGCCGAAGCCGCAAGCTTCTGTACACCCGACATAGTTCCTCAATTGAATTGGTGAGGGCGCCGTCGAGTTGTGATATTTTGTCGCGGCAGCTACAGCACGATCCGAGCCGAAGAACATTTCGAGGTCGCGGACTATAGTTTCACCGAGTCACGTGAACTTTTAATGGGACCTCCCGTCAACCTTGGAAGGCGCATCTCATCTTTTCCAAACTTCTTACCGTCGAGAGCTTAAATGTTCTTCTATTCCGAATTTCCGAAAAGGGTTCACATTTCTACTACATGTTCTCGGGATATGAGCAAATTGCAAGTGCTTCCCGTCTGTGGCAACTCAATGAGATTGAAACCAAATTTTCATTTCATGAAACAATAAACTTGAGTAATCCATCATCGCTTCTTGAATATTTGGCTAACCATCACGCAGAAAGAAATCAGCGGCTCTTATACACAATTTCCTCGCCTCATCGCCGCCAATAATATGGCCCTGTATTACCTCTCAACACAACTTGCTGAAAAACGCTGATAATTCATCATCAACTACTTGGACCATTCGCCAACTCAAATGCCACATGAGGTGAACCAAAAAGGGGACCCTGAACTTCCAGCGCAAATAACGAGTTCAATGGGTAGCGATGCGAACCCCTTTCCCCATGGATCTTACAACTCGCATCCAACATGCTAGAGCTACCAAGAACTTTCGGATGGCATTCTCGAGGCGCCAATTTTTGGACCGAGGAAGCAATTTTATGGCTCTCGTAATTCGATGTTGGAGATTTGTTTGAGAGCCTGAGACGCATAGAGCCTTGCATTCTCACTCAGGTCCGACTCCGAACTCAGAACACTTAGCCGATTCTTCCAAAACGCCCATCTCTCATTAGAGAAGCCTTCAGGTCCGGTATACAACGTGCCTCTGCTTCTTGAGAGCCTTTTGGTGGCATCCAACACTTCGTTACTGGCTTCGTATTCGTTTATGTTGCCTCGGATCTCCTTTCCGGCGAAGATAATCCAGCACGCTCCTGCAGGGACAGCATTATCCAATGCGAAAGGAGGTACGTGAACCTCCAATGCCTCCAATAACACAAACAATCCCTTCACCTCGAGATGCTTGAGGGTAACCTGCGCACCATGTAGCTTGGCTGCAAATGCGTTAAGGTAGGTCCATTCTACTACAGACATAACTTCCTCATCCCAATCTCTCCACGGACCAGGCAAAAATCTCGTAAGACTGATATCAGGGGCTCCTGTGCGATCCCTCATTCGTGGTAAAATCGGCGCGCCAGCTTCGAAATCCGTCCACGCCTCCTCCCACACATCACACCACCAATTGTCCTCTTGCCGTTGCTCTTGCTCGGCAACAATTCTGGCAGGCATTGGGATCTTTGATATCTCTCGAATCAGCTCAACGAGGAGCCCGTGCGCCTGGTCAGAAGGATGATACTGCGATGCCAACCAGAAAACGACGACCCATAGGGGGTAACTGTTAGGCAGAGCCGTAGCAGTCAATGATGCGGCCGTGCGATCTGCACTCTGATGATCGTTTGCTAGAAAGTCCTCGATTTGGGTGTAAACACTCGCTGTCGGAAAGTTGTTCTCCAGCCATTCTGGTCTTGTAGGCGCGGTCATGGTGATTTCTCTTTCGGTTGAGCTCACTGTTAAGAAGTTATTCTTTGATTCAGGAAATTGGAACGTGGTGGGCGAAGTTGTTGAGAAGAAGGGTGAGCAGGGTTGTGACTCACGTTCCTTTATACCCCTCATAGCGACCGCAGCAAAATCGGCAATAAAAATATTTGGTAGTACCAACATTTCCATCTTCTCTGGGCGATGAGGCTGAGTTGCAGGCCGCACTCCCAAGCAACATCCTTGCGCCAGCTCAGCTGCATTTAGCTATGCAGTTGGTTAACCTCAAGTTGTCTACGATGTCGCATTTATCAGGGCTTCCATACCCAATTCCAAGCTTGATTTGTTCTGACCAATGACAATTCGGGTAGCCTAAGGTGAACTGAGATGGGCTTTGCAAGAGAACGACGTAAGATGGGTTGGTGAGGAATTCAGCCAGCGATATTTTTAGCATAAACATCGGATTCTGCTCGTCTGCTCGCTATTACTACGGCTCCTTGTATCCAATAACCTCTTATAGTGGAAGATTACCAGATTCAAGCCTAAGAGCAAGGCTCTCTACAGGGGCTTTCGAGCTGCCTTCTTAGAGGGGGAGGTATTAGTCGTGATAACTGATCATGCGTTTTTGAATGTAAAAGACTCGTCGGTGAGATACGGCAATCTTAAATTGCCGCGATCGTTTCGCTCCTGACTGCTCGGCTTATTAGCGACTACCTTGCCAGTATGGCTTACCGTATGTCTACCAGAATTGTAAAGCCCATGGAATGTTGCCCTTCAGGTCCCAGTGGGAGATTATTAATCAAAAGTTTGACAAGCTTGCGAGATGAATGTATGCTAAATCGACAGACTGGCCCTAGTCAGCATACGGTAGCGAGGTATTGCGCAAGAGCTGTAGTCCGTTACATCAAGTGAGGGCTGGCTATATCAGGCCAAT
This sequence comes from Hymenotorrendiella dingleyae, assembly GCA_003988905.1. Classification (NCBI taxonomy): domain Eukaryota; kingdom Fungi; phylum Ascomycota; class Leotiomycetes; order Helotiales; family Helotiaceae; genus Hymenotorrendiella; species Hymenotorrendiella dingleyae. The sequence goes on from QYAP01000077.1 coordinate 88,048, forward strand.
AGTTACACAACATAGAATTACTGGCATCGTAAGTTGGTAGTGAGTCACAGGGAAGTTAGCAATACTGTACTTAGATGCAGTATTGGAGTTACATGAAACGACACTTCGCTTCCAAATCGAGGAAAGGAGGGTGAACCTGGAAGCATCTTGTGAGTCTTGGAGAGCAAGAGCGAAGGGAAAAGTGCAGTGTGAGAAGTGATTTGTGACCAAAGCAGCGATGCAAAGCTGGGAGTAAGTGGTTGGTTTGTCAAAAAGGAAACTCTTTTGAGATCTCTGGTCCTTTGGAGCACCTCGCCCAAGATCCGACTATCTTTTTGGCGCGGAATAGCACGAGTTTGTGGAACCTGAATACAGTAGCTGGAAGATTAGAGAACGATAATTTTGAGTAGAAATGAGGGAAGCTCTAGGAAAGCTCCTGCACTGTTCGACATCCAGAATTAACCATAGCCATTAACTAAGTTCTAATACATCTCCCATCTCACCAACTTCAAATCTGCTTTCCAACATCGTCGTTTCACCAATAGGGTTGGCTAACGAATTAAATGAATTGGCGACTCAGTTCATTGTTCGTGTTCAATTTATTTAGATATGAATAATTCATGAAGTCTAGAATATAGTAAATTTATGAATATTTATGAATAAATTTATGAATTTTTCGGAGATATCGGATTTAAGGGGTAAAAGAGGGAAGATTCACTTCCGATTCATAACTAACATCCCCCCTAAAAGAAATAATCATAATTATAACATTAGATTCTCTAACCTCTTTCTAAACTATTCTCTTATAAAAGAAATCTTTTATTATAAATTGCGATTATTATATAAATATTAGAGATATTTCTAAGTATTCTTAATATATAAGAATAAAGGTTTAGAATAAACCTTTATAATATCCTTTTAACCTCTCTTTAATATTTATTATTTAATAAAAACTTCTTACCTTTATTTTTATTATTTTTCATAAAATCGAGAATTTAGAAAACTAATTATTATATTAAAGCTTATTATATTTAGATTTAAAAAGTTTTTTCTAAGTTAATACAAGCTTCATTTCTAGATTTTATTATATATTACCTTTTAATCTATTAAAATTTAAATCTTAAATTATATAAAAAAATTATATAAAAGATATTTAAAGTTTTAAAAGTTGAAATAGTTTTAATTTAATAATCGATAATAATTAAAAGGTTTCTTCAAAATAAAATATATTACTTGATATTTATAATATATTATTTAATTTTACCCTTTTTTTAACGTTTTAATATTTTTTTATATATTTATTATTAACTTTTTAATTTATTATAACTTTTATTCATATAATTAAACAATTAAAATATTTAATAATCGGTTTGAATTAATATTAAGAAATAAAAAGAAAATATAAATTTCTAATTTTATACGAATTCTCATAAAAGATTCATAATTAAAAGATTATTAATTATTTTAATATATATAAAAACTATAATTACTTTAGAAATTTAATAAATTCTTAAATTAATATATTTTATATTAATAAGAATAAATGTTTTTAGATATAAAAGGAAAATATTTATTTATATATTATAATTATTAAAAAAGCTTTTATTAAATTGAATATTAATTCTTTAATAAAAATTATTATTAAAAGAATAAAGATTTCTTTATGTAACGATGCGGGTTTCCTGGCTCAGGAAGTCGGGTCAACGTCGGGTTCGGTAGGCTATAATGGTCAAGAAGTAAAACAAGAGTCGGGTTCGT